>VZUI01056290.1:0-13638 GCA_013401135.1 Cettia cetti | reverse complement strand
GGGCGCGCCTGTGCGGGGCCGCGGCGGGGGGAGCGCGGGCGCCCCGGCCGTGACCTGGGCCGGGAGGTCCGGCCGGGTTTGCAGCTGCCGCCGCTGGCAGAATCCGCGGCCGTGGGGAGAAAAGGGAGCGAAGGGCAGCGGGTTATTAGACACTGGGATGGGCTGCCCGGGGAGGTGGTGGAGTCCTCGCCCCTGGAGGTGTTTAAGGAAAGAGCGGACGTGGCGTGCAGTGCTGCGGTGTGGTTGGCAAGGTGGTGATCGGTCAATGGTTGGACTGGATGAGCTCAGAGGTCTTTCCAGCCTCGGTGATTCTGTGATTGCTTGCGCCGCACGAAGGCAGCGCCCAGCGCCTGGTGCGGGAGCAGAGCCGGCCGCCGCCTCCCGCCTGAGCAGCTGGTCCGGGGCCTGCCACCAAAATACGGGCTCGTTTGGGGACAGTCCAGGTGGTACGTGACACCACGAGAATTTCTACCAGCATCTTCTCCATTAAAGGCCAAAAATGTTTGTTTTTAAAAAACCCGATTCCTATGAGAAAGTCTCTTTATAACCAATTCAGCTAACCTACTATTATGGCTTGAAACCTACCTCAGGCCGCGTGTAAACAAGTGCAACACTTCTAAAATTAACAGAGTACATGTCAGATGTAAGCGTGAGATTCCTCTACCAGTGCTGTAGTCCTTGGCCCAGGTGGGCAGCCTCTGGGCAGACCAGAGACTGACTCCATCAAATATAAACAAGTTCAGGTTCTTCCATAATGACATCAATCAGTCACACAACCAGTCACTCTAAAGGAAGAGATCAGGCCATGTCAGCAGCTTGCACAAGGCAGGTGCACGTCGTGGTTTCTGTCAGAAGGATGGCTGCAGAGGGCACCGCTCTTCAGCGGAGTACTAACTCTGCTAAGCAGTTGCCTTCACCCGAGTTCTAGGATAAGCATAGAAACCATTCTGTTGTGTTTTGTGGTAAAATTCTCTATTGCCTGGCTTCTTCCACTTTCAGGATCTGGTCTCCTGACTTTCACCTCAGAAAAATAAATCCCAGGATGAGTACAATAACAGTAATTATCCTATTAAACTATGGAAACATAATCTATAATTAAATGTGCAAACGGCTGGCTGTGCTTACAACATCACTGTGGCTGCTTGGAATTAATAATCTAAAATTTGTTGATTTGAATTAATAATCTAAAATTTGGTGTGACAATTTTTGTAATTTGGATTGTGCTTTGCAGTCATACAAGAAAGCAGAATGTCTATACTCTCTAGTTTCTGTTGAAGCGTACAGGAACTGCAGGGTCCTAGCATGGATCAGGACGGGGATTTGAATTTGGAAGGTATATCCAAAGAGCAAAGTATTCCACTAAATCTGCTGAACCTCTTGAAGTCAGAGAGTATTTGTATTCTGGGATTTGGTTTTTTTCCCACTGCAGCCATAGAATTAAACTATTCAATGTGGATATTAGTCCTAATTCAGATCATAATCCTATACCTCACTCAGAGAATGAAGGGTTCGTCAGGGTGGCATGCAGATATTTGACTTAAATGATGAGCAAGAAAAGAGGGAAAACCTTCCCCAGATGAACAGCTCCATAACTCACATTTATGGATGTGATGTTTTAGACCTTCTTAGGCATGCCCTTTGAGAACAGGTATTTTTCCAGGCTGTCCTTCTTCAGGTGGAACTATGTAGTCTCTCACTTTGAGATTGGATCTGAGTGCTGCAGTCAGCCTGTTTGCTGTCTGCGTATCTAATTTAATTCTGGAAGACCATGCCTATTGCAGGAACCAGCTATTGGATAATCAAGGTGTCCCAGTCCTTCAAAACAAGAATATTATTTATTCATTGAAAGATGTGCAATGATCAGGACATCTTTCAACAAATTTTGTATAGTTTCTTCATTGAAGCCATCTCTAAACTGGGAGAGACATCTAACCTGCTCTAATTCATGGATGCCTGTCTTTTTCCTTTTCAGAACTTATCAGGAGTCCTTGCGTACTCCTAACAACAAGCCTAATCCCTTGAATAAGTCTGGGAGGCTTTCTCTTTTTATCATTTATTGTCCTGTTTGATCCTGACCTCAGATGTGGAAGGGTCAATCCATAACAATGTGGTTAGCCCTTCCTCATAATCGGATTTTTTTAATTTGTTTTTATGCTATGCTGTTTTCTCTTGATTTCTTCTCAGTGATCTCTGACAGAATGGCACAGAGCAGATCAATTTGTCTGCAGATAATGTTTATAAATAATTATGCATATTTACTTTCTTTATTCTAGATATACTACTAAGGGAAGCAGTCTGATGGTGGAAAACTAGCATTACTGATTCCAAGGAGGTCACTGCTATGGGGAGACAGAGACAGGCAGACATCAACTTTGCACTTCAGAGTTTCCCCTCATGCTTTACAGTCTTGCATGAAGTCTGCATGGTTCCTGGTTTGATACAGGGCTCAGACAAGTAGAAAAATGTCAGGTCCATTTCGGCTGTGCAAATCTATGTGATCAGTGTTCCTGAGTTTTTGATTACATCAGGGATGTGAGAAAGAAGGAAAGACATCTTGATGATGATGATGTGTACTCTCACCATTGAAATTCCCTGTCCACCATATTACAGACTTGGCTATATCTTTGACCATGAAAACGAATGGGAAACTATTTATAGTCATTCCCTCAGGGCTGGAATCAGTAATGAAAGGACCATTGCACTTCCTGTACTTTCAAGAGACTGTAGAGCAGTTGCATAGTGCAGTGCAGGCACCAAGAGCAAGTAAAAGTGAGAAGGACCTCCATGCAGTTTGTTCCTGCTGAACCAGCTGCAGGGTAACCTTGGCAACAGAGATGAGTGTGTCAGTAATAATCAGTCATTACCGTGAGAGACAATCTGGAATAAAAACCAAAGAGCTCCCTCAGTCACATTCTGTGCCTGAAAGACACCTGGGAGCCTTTGGTACGTTCCCTTGAACCATCTGCCTTTCTTCCCCAGCTTAAATATGGGGAAAATGGTATTTGCTATAGAAGACTGCAGAAACAGCAATGGATCAAGGGAGCTAAGCTGCCAGCACTGCTTTGTTTAGTATAAGCTCTGAAACTCATGATGGGAGAGTGTCCCCTTAACTACATGGTTGTCCTCCTGTCTTTCTATCCCACCACAGGTGAAAACAGGCCTTGAAATACATAGGTTCTGTTTAGGCTGTCTAGGTACACACAAGTCTCAGGAGCATGCAGCTCTCTAGGTGTCAAAGTCCTTAATTCATTGACACTCTCAAAGATTTTCTCAGTTAGGCTAAGCATGCACAGTGTGCAGCAGAAGCTGAGAAGCTCAACCACTTCAGAGAGAAATCAAAAGCAATCTACTGCTGCAAAGATTAATCCTGCTGTCCCATTTCCACATTGTGAGGCTGACCCATATGTTGTTGTGGCAATGAGTTAAGAGTTATGATTCACAGTGAAACAAGCATGATTGCTAAACTCACTGGTCCCTCCCTGTGGAGATGACACACATTCACACACTCATTCTTTTTTGCTGCTTCATGAAGTAATTTTCAAGGTTTGTAAAACTGGCACTATATGTGTCATATTAAGGGAGGTTTCTTTTCTGTGTGACATCCATAAACACACTCAGCATATCTATATGATTTCACATTCAGTGAATAAAAGCAAGGAGTGAAAGTGCTGCAGCAGTCCCAGAACTCTGGGCAGGATTTCTCTGGAGACCACGCTGCAAGGTAAATGACTCTGGTATGTTTGGCCACTTCTTTTCTAAAGAATCTAGTCAATTTTTATGAAGAAACGACATAATAATCTTTCTCTCCCCCCTTCCAACAGCAGCCAGAGCTGGGCACTCCCATCTGTTGATCTTCTGTGTCTGCTTGGTTTCTGTGGACAGTAAGGGAGATTTAAGACTATAAGCACATTAGCTGTGGGCAATTAAAATACACTGCGTATAGTCAACACAGTTTAAAAAAGCATTTGGGCTGGGACAGGAATCAGTAAAGCAGCTGTTCTGAAAGAACTCTTCCTGCTTTCAAAGAGGATATACTTCAAATTATCATTTCAAGGGCGGTGGGGGAACTATGGAATGGAGCGAATTTGCATTTATAAGGAACTTATTTATCCTTTTCCAGTTGCTTTCAGTACTTAATATGGCTAATGTTAAGGGGGAAGGGAAGGAATAACCCCTTCTCTGCTGTGAGATCATCTTATCCATAATCCCCTCTGAAGGGATAACGTACCTCCTCCAGCATTAGATCGCATGAGCCTGCAGGGTTAGCTGTGAGAATGGGACAGGGTGGATTGACTAACCACTGCCATCAGTATGCTGCTCTTTGCACAACATTGTGTGAAGCAATTCTGGTAAATCAGAGAATCTGGTGGGCAAAGTGCAGAGACACAGTGTCAAGGCAGGGATTGCCAAGTAAGCTGAAAAAGAATTTTTGTTAAATCCATAATGGTCATTGTAGGAAATGCACACAGAAGTGTAAATTCATATGGGGGCAAATCAGAGCCTACTATGGCAACAGTTTTATCAGGTCAGAGCAAAATCCACCAGTGATAGTAACTTTGCTTAAGCAACAGCATACAGACAGGACAAGCATGACATATCACTTGCCAAGAATGTTACTGCAGACTGGAGCAGCTTGTGACCCAGGCTTTTTTGAGCCCATTGTAATGGTGTCTTCATATATAATAGGTGTATTTGTCATAAAGAATAGCAGTATTTCTCTTTGTAGAAGGTAATTTCTCATCCATGTATTTTAATCCGAAAGAACACATAGAGACTCCTCTGGCAGGGTTGCACAAATTAACTACACATACATGTTTATTTTTGTTTTATTCTTTCTGCCTATTGCCTTCATTTGATTTCCCTTCTCAGATTAGGCACAACTGTGAGCAACTGTCTGTTTGCTTAGTCTATACCACACATGGTTTTGTAGATCTTCAGCATACTCTCCCATAGTTCTAATTTTTCAGCCAGAAGAACCGTGATCTGTTTAATCATTCCTCATATGGAAACCATTAAAACTTTAATTATCATTTTTTCACTTTGCTGTACAGTTGCTTTCCTGATATATCATTTTTCAGATGAGAAGACTAAACTAGAGAAAGTACAGAAAAAAAATTGTGTCCTTAGGCCTGAAAATAAGATGTTTCTGGTTTATTCTATGAGAGTTTGTTAATATTTTCTAACAGTCTGTTTGTTTTAATGGTTACCAATTAGCCCTGAGCTAAGATTTTCATAGATCTGTACATTATAATGTTTCCTAAATGCTTCCTTTGCCTATTTGTCCCTGTCTTTTTATTCCTACAGTTTAAACAGTGTCTGTCTGAAATCCTGTCCTCCCATTCATTCTGGGGTGGTAACAGCCTGGTCAGTGCTCTTCATCACAAATGTACTTTTAGGATATTTTTAAAAGAGGATCACAGAGCAGGAGGAGAAAATTTCTTGCATTTCAATGTGTGCTCATTGCCACTTGTCACTGGATACTGCTGAGGGGAGTCTGGCTCTATCTTTAGTCCGCTCCCATCAGGTGTCAATCCACATTGACAAGATCCACCATGAGCTTCTGTTCTCCAGGCTAAACAGCCATGAGGAATGCTATGGGGAATTCAAAACTGTCCTTTATCTGGCTCTTTACCCATTTCAATAATTCAAAAGCTGCTACTGACAGTTGCTTACTGATATGCTGAACTTCAAGTATGGTGCCCTTAATATAGTCTGCATTTCACCTCCATTCTACCCTCTAATCATCTTTAAAGTGCTCTTCACTGGAGGTTTTTAGGGGTTTTTTTAGATGCAGTATTTTCCTCCTCTTGCTATTTCTGCAAGACTACTAAATACAATTGTTAGTCTAAAACATTTTCACAGTTACATTTTGACTGTGTGTCCTGTCCAACTCAGTAATTTATTATTCTGTGATTCTGTTCCCATCATCCAGGCCAATATCATTAGTTGTTCTTCCTCTTGTGCTGAGCTATGTGTTTAGAGGTGGTGCATTCCCTTTCTCCCTCCTTGGGGCCACTCAGTGATCTCAGGAATTCTCCTTAGGCCTCGCCTTTTGTATAATGAGTTGAGAGAAGTGTCCATTGACCGCAGCAGGCACTCTCACAGGGCTGTGCAGGGGGCAGCACTCTTCACACCAGGTACTCCTGTTGCCTGACCACAGTGGGGAAAAAGAGCTAATCCATCACCCCATGACAGCCTTGGGTCATACCCAATTTGTAGCCTGAGTGGAATGGTACCATTGTGACTGGACTTTTGAATATTCCAGTAATTATGGACATGTGCTGAGGCCAGGATGGAAATCTACTGATAACTAAAGCAAAATTTTTGGGGAGCCTATAAATAGTGGTTCTAGAGGACCTTTGAGCTTTCCTGAAGCACAGTGGGCTGTTACCAGCATCTCCCTTGGAGTGGGACACATCTCTGTGCTCACCAACCTCACATTTACAATACTCAAAGGACTGCACTGAAAGCCAAGGACAGGTCCTGGGCTGGTACTCCCAACCACTCTTCAAGGCTCCATCTTTGCCCATTGAGAAATAATAATGCATTTGTTGTGAGTATTTCAAAAGGAATTTTTAACAGCTATATCCTTGTATATTTATGTATATATATTTTTGTGCCTGGATGCATGTGTGTGTGAATTGATTTAAATACCTATAGCAAGTATAGTATGAATATTGCCATCTCAGATCTTTAATAAAGTCACTGTTGTGGTTGGAGTAAATCCTATTGAGTCACTTTGTAAACGTTCAATTAATCCTTGATTATGTGCTGCTAAATCCTTTAAATATAAACCACAAACCCAATCTGAGACTAAGATTGGACCTAGCTGTACTTAGACTCCAGCAGGAGTTTAGGAAGCAAGGGGTCCCGTCTGAACCTCATGATGCAGTGGGAGGGTCTCCTTTATTCTTTTGCATCTCTGGTCTCCATGTAAACCATTCTAAATTGATTATAATCTAGTTTTCCTTTGTATGTTTCATCCGTGTAGCAAGTAATAGAGTAAACCTTGCCACCGAACTTTATTAAATCATGCTTTCATTAAATTTATATTAAACCTGCTTTTTGTCATTCCTTTGATGTTGATTCTTGAAATGATCTAAACCAGTCATTCCGAACAAGTGAAGAAATTATTTTTTTTAATCTAGACCTTTACTCCTAGGACCATGTCCAGACCTTTTATTTTAGAGCTACCTGAAGTTTTCATTATTATTTGAGTTTCTTCTCCTCTCCACATGGCTGAGAAGCTCTTCACTGAGAAGCAGGACTTCATTGTCCCTGCAGTTACCTTGGTCAGGCAATACGTTGCAATTCCTAATCCTACATGGTTGTTGTCTGACTGTTAAGTAATCTATTTCCAAATATTAAAAAGTATTAATATTCATAATAACCATGTGGCTCAAAGGTTGCTCTAACACCCAAGACAGCTGATAAGACAGGAACTTACAAACCTAGGAGAGAAGCCACGTAGCAATTCCTTTATTGTATATGGGGAATATGGCAAAGGGAGGCAGTGGGAATGGCCATCTGGAGGAGGTTGGGCTATCTGTCTCTAGCAATACCTCCAGCAGATGGAGTACCTTCTAAGTTTGGACCTCACTGTGAATGCATGGGCATTAGAAAGAAAATCAGCATGAAGAATGTGACATTCTTTTCTCCTTCATGAGCACAGTTTATTTCATCCACCAACATACTTGGCAGAGGACCCTTTATTTTTTTGTCTAACAGAGGGCTTATGCCAAGTTTTGTGTAATTTGACTACGGTTGAAGCACTTTCCTTATTAGGTGGCCATGACAGCATAATAATAAACATTGTGCATCATTAGGTCTTCCCTCATAAGAACTGCACCATCAGAGTTTGGGAAGGATTTGATAGAGTGTTTGAGTAACTCTTTTGCACTTTCATCAGGTTTCTCCTCCACTTAGAGTATGCTGATATTTTGAAACATTCTGTTGAGACATGCTGATAATCTATTGCACCTCCCTTTCAAGAAGAGATGTAATAGTTCTTATGCTATCAAGTCTATAATAAAAAATTACAGTGATTATATGTTTTTATAATCCCTTTCTCCTAAGTGTTATCTGTAAAATTTGCAGGAGGATCTTTGACATCCACTGAAGTAAAGCTCTTTGAGGTGGAAGCCAGAATCTGTGGGACAAATCAACCCTGAAGACCAGTTTAGAAGACAAAGCAAGGAAAAACACAATCTCCATGTCTTTGAAACTGAAGCCAAAATATAAGTGGACAAAGTCAAAATGTAGTGATGCTAATAGTACCCTTCTACTATTACAAAAATTGCAATGAGAATCTACAGCTCATGTTCATAATCTTTTTCCTTATTTCTCATCTGATACGAAACAGTGCCAGTAAATGAGCAAATCTCCTTAATATCAAGCTGAGGTACTGATTTCCTGTTATTTCTATATTTCCACTGCATGAATGCCTGGAGATTTTCATTAGAACAGAGCCGAACTGTATTCATTTCTGCAAAATCACAGACTTCAGAAATGGTTGAAAGAGAAAACTATCCCCACTTATTCAGGCAGGAATTTTTCCTATAACATAACAGTTTTTTGTGGTGATATCTGTCTCATGATAATGATCAGGATACATCCTGCATAGCAACATTAAGTATAATCTGCTGTCATCTCCTCATGACAACACGTAAGCTAAAACACTTGCAAATAAACCAAAATATTTTCTTCTGGATCAGGAGTTTGAATTAGATGACTGCATTTTCCTGGCATGAGAGGATTATTCCTTGTCTTTCTCCTAATCCTCCTCTGTTATATAATATATATAGTTACACATAGGGTTTTTTTTCCCCAGGAGTTTGAAAAGATTACTTTTCCACTGGGTTTCCTGCATCACTGTAATACTTCCCCTTGATTCTCTGGTTTCGTCTGCTCAACTCTGTTTGTGGAGCGTCCGGTAACCTGAATGAAGTTACAGTTTTTAGATCTGTCATTGAGTCTTTGGATAGACTACTGGAGGCCCCAAGGTCTTATATTCAACCCTTAAGATCTTTTGTTCCATCATCTGCCATCCATTGTGTCAAAGTAGTTTTTCCCACAGACGTTTCAATTATGAAGTGATACTTAGTATTTGCTAAGGACTTTAAAGCCTTTGGTTTCCATTTGTCACTTGAGCTTTCCACCTCAGGTCCTAGAAGAGCACTGAACTTCAGAAGCACTTTTGCAGATCTCGTATGTATTCGATCCTTTGATCTTAAGAATCCTTTGCATTCACAGTTGTTTTGACAAGATAATACAGGTTTAAATCACCTCCATTAGTATTTGTGTTGGTGAAGCACAGTTCACCTCTGTTCTGAAGTCCTGTGATAGCAATAATTTCCTGTTTTCTGTGGCCTTTGAGTCATCTGTGCACCTTCAAACAAAATCATTTTTCAAGATGCAATACCTTATCCCTGTCTTGACTAATAATTGAAAATGCATAAATACCTATGTAGTAAACAGTAAAGCCTGGGAAATAACCCTTTTTTAACGTCAACACGTTCAGCTTGAAAACTCAGGACTACATACCTATTACTATTACATAAATACCTATTACATAAATACCTATTTGCATTTCAGCAAACATGTTATTTGGCATTTCCATGGGCAGTCACAGATCTGGACCTCCATGAACTTCTGAGTTTGTTTGGGTGTTGGTTTTTCCAGGAGTTTCATGTCCATAGAGTTATTAGTTAATAGTAGACAACTCAGGGGTGCTTTTTCATCTTTATTGCTGAGTATAAACACTTATGGTCACTTCATATTTTAGGTTTTCTCAGCTCCTGTTAAGATCAGTGAAATTATTCTCATCTTCACTGAAATGTCAGCACCATAAAGTTCATATAGATTTTTTTCATTTGCAGATAATTTCTAAGCCTTACATTCTGTTTCAATACATTCATATGCAAGTGTAGTTTGTAATATTAGAGAAATTCCTCAGATGGTACTAAGAAACTATTAGATTTTTTTTCCCCTATAGGGGCAAACAACCTTTGATGTAAAATTGCCTTCCAGGAACATGGCAACTTTTTATAGAGCTTTTTAACCATGAGATTTTGTTATTTGGAATCTGAATGCAGACATTGAGCATGAGAGTATATGAACTGCCAGCAGTTCAGTACACCTCTTGTTTTCATTCACTAGCCACTTATAGGGCTTGGTCCTGCTCCTGCAAACTACAATATCATGCTAATTTCTGTATAATCAGAATTAATTCATAATGGTTTCCTTCCTTCACACTCTGCAGTGATTTCTTGAATAGAATTGTTGGGTTTTTTTAGTCTTCTATTGGTTTTGTCTCTTCCCTATTTTTTAATTTTATCTCAACTGTGATTTCTTTGTGCATCACCTTACATTGCTTAGTTTTTAAGACTCACTGAACAAGCAATTGCAAGCATATATTTTCCCTAAGTTTTTATTCATTTGATCTGATTTGACGTGTTGTGTTGAGTGGACAGTGTTCAGAGCTATACAAAAGGAAGTATTTTTATGTAATGTTTCTATTCAGGATGTGTTCATGGACTTGTATAGGCAGAAATGGCTGGAGACAAATTTATTAAGGATAACCAACAGTCAGCATCTTGAGTTATTTGAGATACTCCAATATTTCCCTGTACTCTTCTAGGAAGGATGATGTAATTTATCAGAAAATGCCAGCTTCTTAGTACAAAGAAATATGAACATGGTAAAGAATTAGCGTAGAGCTGTTCTCAGGGACAGAGTTCACCTTGATGAAGGGATCTTGTAAAAAGGGGAGAGCTGTGACCTGAAGTCAGGATAGAAGAGTGACTGTGGAGATTAATTTGTGGAGGAGAGACAGAACAGAGGAAGCTAGTCAGGAAACCAGAGGATGCTTTTCAGTCACACAGAAGAGTCTGAACAGATCAAAAACTCCTCCTGCCTTGAAATCTTAGCAACAGCCTGATTTTTGACCAAATAAAGAAGCACAGGTTCTATACTGCTAACTTTTATATACATGTACAAGCCAACAGCTCTTAAAATTGCTTAGAGCTTATTATGTTACCTTTTGTGTTAAATGTAAACAATCTCTCCCCGAGCACGGCTTCAGGAAGTTCATGATACACGACTTCCCATACAAACAACAGGTGTACCACTCTGGCTGAGCACACACAGGCAAAGCTCTGTTATGTAGTTAGATCACACCATAGTGATTTGGTGACCAGGGTGCAATTTTGAGGCAGTTGGATGACCTATAAAAATTAAACTATGTATTTATGTTATTGTTACCTTCCTTTCTTCATCTGTATATTCAGTACAAGAAAATAAGCTCCTTTACAGAACATTTCTAGTGATGGAAAGCATCATGAAAGATACAGACATTGCTATAGAACCATACTGTGAGGCAGAAACAGTATGAAACTTTAGCTCTGTGTGCTGCATTGTGTCTTACAATGACTACAACAGCAAAGAAAGGTGATATTAGAAGACTTCCTTTTGACCTTTAGATGCCTTAAGAGAGGGCACATCCACAGACTGGCTGACATGGGAAAGGCAATTCTGTATTTCAAACATAAACAGTACTGTCCACAACTGCATTGCTTCCTTTTTTTCTAAAGTTGCATTGCCTGCTAAGATCATATTCCAGTCAAATTCAAGGCATACTCCTGCCATATGCTGCATGTAACATCTACGGAACAGCAAAAGGAGATTGCCCATGGTCTCTGTGCTTTGGGAGCAGACAGTGCAGAAGCACACTGCTATATGCTATTACTACTACAGAGAACAGGGCAGCCCCAGCCTGCCATCCTTTCCCTCACTAATTCCATGGAGTTGCAATAGATTACCTGCACAAACCAATGTAATCCCAAGACTGTACTAGCAACATAGAAGAGGTTCATTTTTTTTCCCCACAGCTTCCATGGAAAGGCCCTTCCACCAGGATGAGGGATCAATCAAGCTGAATGCAGGCTTCAGGGTTTGTCTTTTCAATAAACTAAATTAGAGGAATTTTTCTTTGTCTCATAAAAATGTGCTAAATTAAAATGTGTGGTTATTAGCAAAAATATCCTATTGATTCAAATGGTATAAACAAAAGCCTGCTGCTTTGTCCTTCAGATATTCATATGTACCATTAAAGGAGCTGGTATACTCTGCCAGTAATATCCATACTCTGGATATTACAGGGAACTACAGGCTTTAAAGGGTTATTGACTCTAAAGCCAAAACTAAATTAATTATTAATTTATAAAAGAGATTGATTAGGTCCAGGGCAAAAGTTCAGATTATAACCATCTACAATTTAGGACGCGTATAATATTGTTATTCTCTTACCTCTCAAAATGAAGGCCTCCTTCCTAATCCATTAATACTCAGCAGCACTTTTTCAGGATAGAAATATACAATACAAAAAATTAGTATCTGACTGAGGGGCTGCAACATGATGAAAAGAGTTTGCATAGCTTCTACAGTCTTGTTTTGATTAAAGCTAAAAGGTGGCTTTTTCAGCTGCTCTAATACAGCACAGGCACCCAGGGAGCATGCCACAGGCTGCAAAAGCCTCTCTGAGACCACATGCCATCAAAGATGGGTACTTTTTCTTTTTTTCCCACTCACAACTGTGTGCCCCCACTGCCTTCTGACCATGAGCAGTGGGAAAGCTCCAACTCCTGATTGAAAACAAACTGTGGAGAAGCAAGGTTTCTGTCAGATCACCAAGTGGTTCTCCCTTCCCTGTGACCGCATTACATGGGCAGAGCTGGCACAGGTGCAGGAGCATGAGACCAAAGGGTGTGAGTGAGTCTTCTCACAATTTTAGGTCCACTTGAGTCACTCCTGCAGTCCCTCTTCAGTATGAACTTAAACTATTTCAGGTTATGCAAACAACAGGAAAATGATAAGCTTTATGTCTATAAGAAAACACCTTCATTTCTATAGCAATCTACTATTAAAGTAGCTTGCACTTCTCCATGTTAATTATGTCAGTGAAGCAGGAAAAAAAGGACTTTTTATCTCTACCAATTTTCTTTCACTTTTGTTTAGCTTTATTTCTGAGAAAACTTGTGAAAATATTTATACAAGAAAATAGGTACCAAGACCTGTCTTGATTCATAGAAAGATCCTGTAAGTCAGAATCTGGCTTGTAACAAAGAATATAGCTGTCTGCTTTGAGTACCACTCTTATAGATTCTGCAGATAACTGATGAAACCAACTTTTTTTCTTTAATGGGAGATATTAATTTCAAGGGTAATTTCAGTCTAGGAATTCCACCCACCAACACTGTGGAAACAGGATACAAAATTGCAAACATTACATCATCATCAAAATTATATTGCCTAATTATACCCTTGTGTACATGAAACAGGAACTAGCAGCTTTGGATAGTGACTGACATCTTCTCCAGACATCCCATACACTACTGGGCTCACTGCAGTGTCCTGGGAGTTCATAACAAGCTGATCATATATCCACAGGTGATACAATCTTCCCTTGTTTTCAAATTACTTGGGGGTTAGATACAACTCTAAGCTTCTTGTCTCTTTTAATTTTTCCTGAGTGGTGTGCAGAGATTGATACAATTCAAATTGAAACAGGAAAGAAAGAAAGAAAGAAAGAAAGAAAGAAAGAAAGAAAGAAAGAAAGAAAGAAAGAAAGAAAGAAAGAAA
>VZUI01056289.1:0-21346 GCA_013401135.1 Cettia cetti | reverse complement strand
GATAGATAGATAGATAGATAGATAGATAGATAGATAGATAGATAGATAGATAGATAGATAGATAGATAGATGATAGAAAAACCTCAATTCGTAGTCCAATTTTCAGTCTAATCTATATAACACATTATTATCCAAACAGCGATTGAAGATCCTACCTGACAACTCCATCTGTTTAACATCTTCCTTGAAACATATTTACTTACTTCAAATGCAATGTTTTAGACTTTTTATGACTAGTAATTCACAGAGTTAGGATATGAGCCCTTACCATGGCACATACAAGAGTTTTCACATCAAACTCAGCTATGTTCTTTTTCCTAAATGGAAGCAGGTTGATGTTTACTACACCAATAAAACAAACAAACAAAAAAATCTATATTAAGAACCCTTGTTCAGCTGATTAAGATTTCTCTTCATATCAGTATTGAAAGTTTATAAATCACATGAATATCACAAAATCAGATGTATTTCAAAACAGTCTAATCCTAAAGCAACCCTGTTACCAGACACAGCAGTGGAAAAAAAGGAAGAAAACTGTATTTTTGAGAACAGGATTTAGTGTTGTCTGTTCTTTATACACCCAATAGGTGCTGTTACTGGGAATAAACCAGAAAGTTTAAGACTATTAAGACAATTAAGAAACTATGTAAATCTTAAGGTGACAATGAGGTTGTTTTGATACTGAATAAAACTGAAATGTGAAGTACTACATGTAATTCTATTTTTTTTTTCTAGAAAGAATAACCACAGCTTGATTTATTTATTTATTTATTTATTTTTACAATTCCTTATGGCAATTTCTCTAAGAAATCCCTCACTTCCAGCCCTGGGAATTTTACTTTTCAACCATGTTCACTAAACAAAAAGCCGCCATCTCACTGTTTGGCAAATCTTCACAACAGCACCAATACATTCAGAAATCAGTAACGACCAGAACTCATTAACCTCATAATGTAATATCATTGCACCTTGAAGATCACGATCAGCACAGAAACAGAAAGACAGAAAACATCTCAGTTCTCATGACCACTCTTGAGCTGACTAAACCCAAATTTTACTAGATTCCCTACTAAATTCTGTACAAAGTATCTTCTGCCTACCAGTTTGCTCAGCAGATGTACATATGAAATATCTTAGGCATGACTAAACCTCATGCCTGGTCAGAAAAAGAAACAGACTGTCCTCAGTGATATCCAATGAATGGACAAGGGGAAAAAACCCTGCAGTAACCTTACTGAGAGTTATCAAGTGCTAGAACACGTCTGCCAGAGAAGTTATGGACTATCCATCCTTGGATATATTCAAAAGTCAACTGAACACAGCCTTAAGCAATCTGTTGTAGTTGGGTCTACTATCAACAGGAAATGTTGCAATAGATGGTCTCCAGAGGTCACTTCCCACCTCAGCTATTCTGCCGCTTGCCAAAATTACATTTTTCCTCTTCCAGTGGACTTTCCATCCTGCCTTCAAACTAATAGCTATGATAAATTTACTTCCAAATCTAAAAACTGCAAAAGATCTGCTCTAACTGCTCTTCCCAAAAGACAGTTCATGAGCTTCACACAGTAAAACCAATTCAGATCCAAAATTCTTCAAAAACAGAAGCACAGGTGATCAAGTTAACAAGATACCATGAAGAAAAAAAAAGTTGATTTTAGTAACATACGGTTGCCTCATTGAAATGCTCACTTGCATTTTGATGTGTACAGGAAAAAAGTCATGGTGATGGTGTGTAGGTAGGCACTCATCACCAAACCTCTCTGCAGTTATAAACAGAGAGGAGGTGAATTGTCACAAGGAAACAAAATGCATTCAAATACAATCCCAACACTAGGCAGGACCAAATGGAAGGCCAGTGTTTCCTAAGTACTGTCATGACATCAGAAGAATTTGTTGCCTTATTTTGGAACAATGAATTCAGCAGTATTGCATGATCTGTGTTTCCATATGGGAGTAGAAAGAAAGAAGAAAAGGATAGCTTATTGCTTTGTTGTGTTTCAAAATAAAATAATTATATGAAGATTTTATTTCAAACTTGTTTTGAGTCACTTATCTGTGTAAACTTTTAAGTGCTGAAGAGGATGAGCAAAATTTGAAAGACTGGTTTTGGTTTTATTCTTTTTGGGGGGTAAGGTGAGGTGTTTGCGGGCTTTTTTTGCTGAAATCATAAATTTTTTATAAACACAAATAGCTAAAAGATACCTCCTCATACAATATGACAATTCAGTGCAATTCACAATAGATCATAGGTTATATATTCACCTTCAGAAAAGAATAAAACACCTTATAAGCACCCATTTTATGTGAATATGTTTGGGAATCAGCTACAGTCAGCTTGGGTGCACAGCCTGTTAAGCATACAACAAGAGACTATTCCTCACACCCCCTGGACGATAAACACATTTATTTTTGTGCAGAATACTACAGTCCTTCTTAATAGGATGCAATTTAGTGACAAAGATGACTACATTTTCTACTTTGCCTCCTTGTGTATTTCTGTCTTGCCTTAGCAAGCTCTTAATGTCTGTCATAAATTAGTTGTGTATGTCTCAAAGCCATATTTTCTGCTTTTATAGAAGATGGCCTTCCAGACAGCAAGAAACAAATGCAGCTAACACGGTCTCCCAGTACAGAAGGTGTACACATTTTAGGCAGCCCTTTATTTTGAAAATTGTTTTTATGTTACTCAAGCTTTGGCTTGTAAAACCATTTTTGGCCTGATGTAACACAACTATGCAACTAGGCAGTGCTAACATGTTGCTAGTCTAAATAAACTAAGTCCTGTCTAGGAACAGGACTGGAAACAAGGTGACTTTCCTGGCAAGGGAGCACCTTTACCCACAGGCTTCACAGTCACCTTCGCTCAGTTACTTTGCCATTGCCAAAGGTTACAGGAGCATTTATGTAAAAAACAAGAGCTTCAGATGGAATAACTAAGAGGTTATTACCTTGGGGCATTTTAAAGTACCGGGATGAGTAGAACCAGGTTAATTCTTGGCCAGGTGAGGTTAAATCTACTCCTGGAAAAGCAGAGTTTTTTGACCAAGATGTTTTCAGTGTAGTCTGCCTCATAGGACTGCAACTTCTTGGCTAAAAGGAAACTATCTCTTTCAGAACTTCAAAAGGAATAATTATTGTTTTTCTGTATGAAATTACTAATTCAATTCTGCAAATACTTTCTTGTTTTTCTTTTTCTTTTTCTTTAAGAGAAATAAACTAACTAGGGAAAAAGAAATAAATGCCCGTGTTGAGACATGAGACCCACCAACTTCGTATTAAAAAATTCCACCTATACCCTATTGCTGGGCTGTGGCCATTTGATTATATGCCAAATGACTTTTCATCAAGCGCTTTCCAAACATTGGAAATCCAGAGTGCTGGGACCATAGGCAAGACACAGAAATATTTATGAAGTGATGCCACCCTAGCAAGAAAGGAGAACCAATGCTTGTGAATCACAACTGAACAAGCATCCATGGGGAAGACAGACAGAACACAAATAGGTCACCAGCTGTAGATTCAGAATATACTTTGCATAGGTTGGACTGCTACTTACTATGATTTCATTGAATTCATTTTCCACATATAAGCAATGCTTAGCCATCTATATGGAGGAGAGGTGATATTAAAATCTCACAATATGCAGCATATGTGGATCTGTAGAAAATCTGTGAACAAAATCAGCAGATGACTTGCTTTGTCTTTGAAGAATGTAACACTCAAGTGAGAAAATTAATCTGAAATGCAGGAAAAAAACCTCTGTGAGTCAGGAATGCTTCAACAGAACAGAAACCTAAGAGTTAAGCTTCAAATTAAATGCACCCATAAACACTGCAAAGAGGGCCTTGGAGTCTGCAATATTGAGTTTAAAAAGTCCCAAGTACAAATCTAAAGATCTACTGCACAATATGAAGTTCACTCCTCCCACTGACTGAGCTACAGTAATAGCTAAAAAGGAAAAGTCTGCAATGATGGAACAGAAGGAAAAAAAAAATCCAACAGAATAAATAGAATAATTTACTAAATGTACTAAAAGAACAAAACCTTCTCCAAGTATAAAGCCAGATGTGAAACCAAAGTTTACAAAGAGACCTACGCATAAAAAAATAGAAACACTTCTCTTCCTAATCACAACCCATTCTCTGTTGCCAATTGAGCCATGTATTATCTTTTTATGATATCAGTTCACAGTCCTATTCCTCTTCAGTGTGTGAACAAATGATCTTAGCAAGTCCTTTATAAAAGGAGAAAGGGGAATAGAAGACTACCAGCTATGGATGAGTTTGAATTATTTAGGGTGTTTGTATTCCTTCTTTCTATGCTCTCTACACTTGAAGAATACTTTTCCAATGATTACCAATATGGACAGAATATAGCGATGAGAAAAATTAATGCAGTTTTATTAAGATTTTACAGAAAACTATTTCCTTCAGGTAGAGGATCCCATAATCTCAGACTGCAATACATTTTTTTTTATATAATAGAGTAGGTATCTATTTAAACGTATTAATTAAAAGGAAAAGTGGCTTTTTTTTTTTTTTAAGCAGTGGGAAGTAAAACATCAGTTTTGGGGAATTTCATCCCTGAATAATGCATATAAATATAGACATAAATTGGAATGTACTTTAATTTATTTTATTTTAGGTAGATGTTATTCAAAAAAACCAAAATGAGCTAATACTGTGTTCTGTGATATATGAGACCTCATTGCAAAACAGAGATCTATAAGAGTCAAGCAAAGCAAACATATCACAAAAAAATGTCAAAAAATTATCTGGGTCAAATTTTACCAAAACTTTGGAAATGTGTACAGGAACAAAAACATTACACTACACTAAACAATTTTTAAAAAAGAAAACTTAAGTTCTTGGAATTTTGGCATCTATAAAAGCATCGTGTGTGTTACATTTACTGTTTAAAAACAACTACAAATTATTTCTGTTCAGTCTCACACAGAGTAAGAAATTTCTTCACGTTTGAGGGACACAATTAACATAACACTGTTCCAAGTCACTCATTAAAAAGCAGTTCATATTCCAGTAACAGTAGTGTGTTTCTTCATAGCTCATCATACATAAGGTGCAGCAGGATAGAGGCAGCTTTACTGTCATAGAATCAGAGAATTCTAGTAGACTTAGCTTGCTACCAGAAAATACAATGCAACTGGCAGAACCTGCCCTAAACAACAGGACAATAGGAGGTCTTGGATTGCAGAGAGGCCTATGTGTTCTTCTGTGTCACAACCAGGAACCACCTGCCTAACTTCCATACACTTCAGAAAGCTAAGGTCCACCAGGGTTGTATCTATAATGTAGACATTCTGACACTTTGCATGAGCACAAAACTTCTAAGAACAAATTCCCTGAAATAGAAAAAGTCAATGGTTAGAGAAAAAGAAATTAAAAAAAAAAAAACAAAAAAAACCCCACCAAAAAACCACAAAAAAAACCCTACCCAAAGACCCGTACCAACAAAACAAAAGAACAAAACTTCCCCCAATAAAATAAGATAAAAAATAAACCCCCACCAAACAAGAAAACCCAAAAGCTAACCTGAAATGGCAACACTTTGAGAATAGTTCATCTCAGTTGCAAAGTTACAGAAGTCCCAAGAACAGATTTCAGATCACTGGGCATTTGGCAGGAATCTTGTTTAATAGCAGAAAACAAATTTTTCAAGTCTCATACTCTGTTTTGCTACTCTAAAGCACTGATATATCTCTAAGAGTTTCTGGCAGTTGCATGACCTTTGATCCAAGCTCAAACATGCCCTTTTTCCCCATCCGATAATCTTAGTTCCTCATCATGGCACCATTTTAGACCCAATAGTACCTTTCTAGTGTGGCATTCCAGCCATGCTGCCAGCTTGGGCACAGGCACTCGACTGGACCGGACAGCAGAGATTTCCCAAGTGTTTGGCAGGTGAGGTTCCCGGATGTTTGTGTAACCTATCCCTCACCACTGTGGCAGGGAAGCCAGCCACATCACAACATGAAAGGCCAGGTCTGTACAGAGTAGGAGCACTTCCATAACACAAAAAAGAGAGGCTGTGTGACATCCCTGTAGCTCTTGGCTGGAGAACTTGTGAAAGCAGAAAACCTGCAGAGCTGGGACTGAATCCGAGCAGCACATCATCTGGCAAGCAAAGAGGCACAAGAGTGATATGTAAAATGTGTCTGAACAGCATTTTCCCCCTGATCTTGACTTGATATCAAGATGGCAGGCAAAAAGAAGAAAGTAGAAGTCTAAGCACTGTCTCAGAGAAGCCAGACTGAAGGAAAATACACATGAGCATTTTGTACTTCTGTCCTGCAGTACCACAACATGCCAAGGTGCATATCTGGCCATCATATACACTGAGTATTGGCTCACTCATCTGCTTGCTGGTAAAGAGGAAACTGGTAAAGAGGTACCATTTGGAAAGAGCATGTCACTGTCCTCAAGAAGTATATCATGGCTTTCATAAAGTTAAGCTTTAATTAAGCAGCAAAAAACCACAACTTTTGCAGACATTTAAAATAACATGAAAAAAATAAAGTGCCAGCTTTTGACTGCTGTGCACATATCATATGTCATTACATGTAGTTTTAGTAAAACAGATCTTATTTTCTGCTGGGTTTAAGCAGAAGGTATATTCAAACATCACATGATAACTCTGTCAGAGGTGGCATGTTCGGTCTGAGCATTGCAAGCACAGAAACTCCCCACACTCCAGGGGATGCTGAGGCACAAACCCCTGTTGCCTGGTGCCTGCACAGCACTCCACCTTGGTGCAGTTGAATATGTACATATTTGTCCTTCGGCTTTTAGCATGGTCTTCTGGTCTCCTGAGAGGAGTAAAAAGGTGAGTTCTCTTGATCTGGCTCTCACGACAGTTTAACCACAATCTCTGTCATGGGTGTCACGATGATGGCCCTGGAAAAATTAGTCATGAGGCAGAGCTATCAAAGACTGACGTTTCCCAGTAAAAAAATATACAGGGGAGGATTCATACTTGGTTCACTTATTCCTATAATGCACAGGCACTGTTTAACTCTTTAACCCATTTGGGAAGGACTCCAGTGGTTTGAGTAAGGATAGATGCAAAGATTAGTTATGTAAAGATACCACATACAATGGTGATTCTGGCTGGGGTGATGATAAATGAAGACTCAAAGATTACAGCCCAGGCATTGGTCATCAATAGAGAAGGGACACTATGATTATGTAAGTGGAAGGAAATTTTGTTTTGGCATCTTCCAAATTCAAATGTATTTATGGAAGTGACTACCCAAGACTACTGTCACCTGAAGAAAAAAATTAGCCAGTACTACATAAGTTTAGGATTTTGCCAGTGATTATGGGAACTGAGCGTAAGTGCTTGCATAAATTTGACTTTAATGTTTACAGCTTCTTATTCAAGTTTGGTGCTAATACATTTATGGGAGACAAATTGTTTTCATGCTTAATATTTATATGTTCAACTTTTTTTCTCTCAAATATTTTCAAAGGGTTTTTTTAGTGCATTTTGTCTACCATGGATTGAAAGAAACCTCTTTGGGGCAACATTTATACAATTATTTATGGTACAGTAGCAGGAGTGATACAAAATTAATCTTATAATGGTTCAACTTGAATCATAGAAGTTGGCACTCTTGGTTTTCTAACAACCTTCCATTTGCAGTGAAGCAGCATAGTCTTTTGCATGATTCTTCAACCAAAAGCAGCTATCAGGTAACTGTTAAAATTAAAAGCAATTAAGATCTTAAACAGGCAGTTATGGCAGGCATTGCCATAAACTGACACAGAACAAAAAAGCTCCACTCCTATTCATTAGGCATTTGTCACAATGTGTATGCTGCAAGCTTTTGTTTGAATAGAAAACCAATTATGTTTTAATACACTTACATTCTACTCATCTCCTCATCATCCTAGGATAATGAGTCATTAGAAAAAAGAATATTATATACAGCAATACAGCTTATTGTTCTGTGCAAATTATTATTGCATTAGCTAAGCATAACTACCTGACAGGAAAGCTTAGTTGTCAGCAGCTTCTGTTTGTGCTTGTACTATCCATGCAAGCTTCCAGAAAGCTTTTCCTTATCTAGCCCTGTTCTATGTTCTTGGTAATCCTAAAGTTCATGACCCCTGCATGGGATAGAGGCAGAGGGGACACAATTTGATGATGTAAAACATATAAAAAATATAAAATTTCTGCAAAGCTGCCATGTGATTGGCTCCCATGAGGCACAGATGTAACTGAAGCAAGTCCAGAACACACTTACCATGACTACAGTGGAGTAACTTATTTAATGCAGCAAACAGTGGATATGAAATAGAGAAAAAGTATAATACTTTCCTATGAATCAACATCATCAAATTGCTGAAGTACACTGTCAAGGCAGATGGGCTGGGGAGATCATTGGTTCTAAATGAGGAGAGTCAGAGTTCAGGCTTCTTTCTACGGATGACCTGATTAACCTTAAACCAATGCCAAGATAAAAATCATGCTTCCACACCCATAAAGCTACCATATCAGCTCTGAAAAGGGAGCTATGAAAAACAGCCGTAGCTAAGGTGAAATGTTAGGCAAGGTTAAACTATCTGTCTTTAAGCCATGTGTGTTGTGTCCTTGTCCTCACCTACTGCAGGATGTCAGGAGTGTGACCCTGGCAGGGACCTCACGCAGGCTGGGGACACTGCAGCACTCATCTCCAGGAGAAGTGAATCTTTCTCCTGCAATGATGTCCTCACTAGAGCTGGCTATTAGCTCTGCTGGAGCCATTATCCTACAAGCCATAAACAGCATAAACAAAGATGGGTAATTGGTTAAGGATGTTGAGAGGCTATATTTTTACTGACCAAACAAATAGTTCTTTAAAGTAGCACTCTCATTCCTTATTATATTACTGTATTTAAAGCAAGCCTAAAACTAAATGGGTGTTTCAAAGGTAGTAAAGATAGAGGGCCAAAATTCTGCTCAGTAATAACTATTATTTACAAAAGTCAAAAAGCAACTTGCATCACATCTCTCCATTATGTTTACAATTAATATCTTTAGAAACTAATAGAAAAAACTTCCTTCTGGAAGTAACAGGTTCAATTGGTTCTTCAGAAAAAATCTCTACACTCCTTGGACCTCCAAAAGTGAATTTACCACTTAGGATATTTCTCTTTTATCAATGTATCAGTGCACTTGATCAGCATCAAAAGAGGGAATAGATATATGCATGTGGGAGAACAGCTAATTGTTTCCTATATTACAGCAATAGGGGCATGCCATTAATTCTGCAGCATATGGCACAAAATTAGAGCCTATTACTACTACATTTTCATCATGTTAGAATGCTAATACTAGGTTGCACTCTTTGTATAAATCTAATAAAATACATGCAAAATAAGTTTTGGGGTCTTGGTAAACTCTGGGTTGTTTTTTATTTGTTTGTTTTTCCTAAATAGTAGACTTTAAACTACAAGTTAATAATATGTACAGAGAAAGCATTAAAAGTCATTTACAAAGTTACCCTTGAAAATCAAAGCTCTTGTTGCAAAGTGGAAGGCACAATATGGTATTGTGCACTCCCTCACAAAAGTCCTTCATAAACACTTTTATGATACCTTTGTGAATCCTAATGCCCTGCTACTGGAGTTTGCGGCAGAGGCTTACGTCATACTGTATTTACAGAAACACCATTTTAAAGGTTTTATACATGGCACCTACACAGCCATTCTATAAGAAAAAATAAACCAGCAGAAACAGACTTATGCTAAGCAAATCCTTTTTGGATTCTGAATATTATGATGCTTAGCATATGCTTGCTCTACAGATCTATTTGATTGCTGATTTTCTAATGATGATATTGACGGGCTGTTAATAGAAATATGCAGCATATGCTTGCTAATCGTAATAAGCATGCACTGCAAATCCATTTGATTGTTAAAATTCTTAATGATGATATCGATGCAATATTGATGTGCTGTTAAGAAAAAAAGTGCAGAATGCAGTGAATGGTTAAATGAGGTAGGAAAAACCAGATATCTGATTGTTAAATTTCTAAAAATTACTCTTGAACATTTTTCGGGGAAATAATAAAAACAAAGCATGCAACACATGCTGTTCTAAATATTGTACATTTTAGTACCCTTCAAGCAATATATGCACGTTTTTGTGTTTGTTTTGAAAGCATTATTTATATAATTAAACACATTTCAAGCTCTTTTTTGTAGCATGGTTTTAAAAAGGTAGCATTAAATGAGTATTTTAATAGTTTTGAAACCAGTTTTTTCAGAAAAGAAAGAAATTCAAAACTAAGTAGTGGGGTTTTTTTAAAAAAATCCTTTTGTTAAATAGAAAAACAGAATGGGCACTGAAATTTGAAGGCTATTAATAAAATGGTAAATGCAGAACTTAAAATGTGATCTTTTTGCAAAGACATTTAACATTTTTAAATTATTGTTTTCCTATTAAAAATACATTAAGCCCTACCTAAGTATTGCAGTGGAACACTTATGCAAGCTGCATATTCCCTATTCTTCTTGGTGTAGTAAGCTGTGAAGATACAAATAAAATTTCAGACTTATTCACAACTTTTCCTTCAACTTCCTTTCCTACTCTATTTGCACTCCCAAAAAAAAAAAAAAAAAAAAAAAAAAAAAAAAAAAAAACACCACAACCCCAAAAACCCCAAAACGAACAAACAAACAAAAAACCAACCAACCAAACAACAACAAAACCCAAATAAACAAGAAACAAAAAAAACCACCACCTCATATAAACTGAAAATGTAGGATGAAGGCAGGGGAGAAGAGAGAAACAGCAGCGCTGCCCAAATCCAAATGCTCCATGGCAGCAGAACTCACGCTTCAGTGTGAACAACGCGTTTCATCTGTGATGTAAATTTTTGTTTCATCAACAATCTAAGTGATTTAATACTGACTGAGCCGATCCAAATCATATTAATCTTGGGTTCGGGCCGTAGGTCCGGCGGCTCCGTATCCCGGAGGACAGACTGCCATCTAGTGACCGCAGGGATGCTCTCCGGCAGGCACGGGTCCGCACCCGGAGTGAGCCGGGAGCTGCTTCGCACCCTGATCCTGTCGGCGCTCTCGGCCAAGGTGGGAGCGATGCCCCTGCTACAGGTCATTCAGATTCGCTGCAGAAGGGTGGGACTATTGCCTACTGCCTACTTCAGAAGCAGATTTCAAATAAGGACGCACTGTCCCGTCTTTGTTAATAATAACTGGAAAAAAAAAAAATCACTGAAGAAATAAACTGGTTTTGTCATAAAAAAAGAGCATAAGACATTTTCCTAGAAAATACCAGAAAGTATATTCTTCTCTATTGCACTGCAAAACTGCCTCAGTCTGGTTTATTTTTTCTGACAATACCACTTCTAACACTGGAATTTTTACACCACAGAAACCTGCCACTGAACAGAATCCTGAATGCCACTAATTACTAAGTCATGATGGGAGGAAGGAAAAGACAAAAGCTTCTCCAAGCAAGTAGAATGGTAAGCATATGCATAAGAGTTAAAGGAAAGTCGGTAAAGCAATAGGATCCTTGTGGTTAATTCTGTCAGCTTCAGGTACTTGCTTGTGTTTCTCAAGATCAGTGAAAAAAAGTTATTGCATTGGAAAACATAACCCTTATAATGATTCAAGGCCATTGAAACCTAGAATTATCCACTCCTCACAGAGCAATAGCTGCATAATTAATGGTGTCTTCCTTTAGTATGCAGATTACTGTCTTCCAGTTCCATGCACACACTGGAATACACAGTACTGAGCAGCAGAGGACACTGGTTACTTCCAGCTTCAACCCATTCAACTCTTCAGGCCACAAAATCATCAAAGCCATCAAAAAAGAAAGAAAAGGAACCCATAATTAAGAGCACATGAATTGTCAAGGAAAAATTGCACAAGTGTTTGTGTGAGCAATTAGTACATGGGAAAACATTTTAAGACATGGCGGCACATCACTCCAATTCCTCCCACCTGTACAGCACAAGGCATCAGGAACCCGATATTCCCTGTATTGTCAGTTTCCCTGTACTGTAAGCAACATAGGAAAAGGAATGACAGATTAGGGCAGAAACGCTCCTCAGTGTAGTCAAGGTAGTCATTGCCACTACTACCCCTTCCCTGGAGGGAAGCGATAATATACAGAAGAACTACACTCAGAACAAGATGTTTCCATAGCACTGCTACTTGAATAACTGAGCAAAGCAAACACATAACATTCTATTGGAGGTACTAAGCTAAATGGCTGAAGCAGATTTCACAAGTCAATAACCTATAAGGACTTGCATGTGGCCTTGAAACAGGTGTAAACTAGAACTTGGTGTTTATCTTTTTAAAGATAATATTTGTTCATCAGGAATATGATAAACTTGCAAAACAGATTGAAGAAAATTTTGAGATACAAGTCCTAAGGCTGTTGAAAAAGAAGGATGAGGCCAGAAGGTGAGGTTAGCCACAAGTCAAAGATCTATTCAGTTGGTTAGAAACCAGCTTCCGTGATATCCCAAGTGACAGGATTCCTAAACTTGCTAAAAAAGATTCAGAACTACATTTGTGTACAGAGTAATGCATCTAGTGCTGGTGCCAATCTATGAACAAGAAATATACCAATAGAAGCAATAATGTATATTATCATAGCTTACAAGTTACTGAAATCCAATAACTTATTTCCAAGAAGAAAAAGACATTAATCAAAGTTTAGTTTTCACACTTCATCTGTGGTTACAGACATTGTTCCACAGAGAATTAAAAAGATAATAAAATGAGAGTGGTGTGGGTGGTATTTAAATGACACAGCCAAGGAGGTGCCTATACAATCTTTATTTTTTAAAGAAGGTCAAATATGATTTGATCCTTTTTTCCCCCACTCAATATAATAATCTGTCAGTAGGAGAACTTTAAATTTTGTAGTAAAGAGATTTTTAAGAACATTAACTTTTTAGTGTCAGAAATAAAGTTTTATCCCTTCCTAACCATGCCTAAGCTCTTGAGCCAATTAAAAATGAGTTGTTCTGTGAGTGCTTGTGACAACGTGAAGCCTGTGAGAAACATCAACTAATTCAGTATTGAAAACCAAACAGTAAATTATTTCATTTCAATTAAAAACACAAGTCTGATGCAGTTATTATACTATCAATCAATGCAGTGAGGGCTGTATCTTAAATACAACTAATGGAGAAACTTCTGGTTTCAGCAGATGAAGGTGGAAGAAAACCTAAACTTTTAGATCCTGGATAAAGCAGAAAGGTTAGGGAGGAAGTGCACTGAGACAGCACAGCAACATTTCAGCATGGTGTAATCTTTAAATCACAGAGGAGAAAAAGAAGGTTCTGAGAAAGTTCAAGAAATAAAAATAGCATGGATGGGAGAAAAAAAATTAGTGTATTTCAAATTTATGTAATTTCTCCTGGTAGCAAGGAAAGAATGTCCTAGGCGTATGCTACAGGAATAATAAAATAAAGATCTCAAACTACTAAACAAAATCATTTTGAATAGTGAAAAGTGCAATCCACAGGAAAAGATAAATTAGAAAAATATATTTTCTTTTACCAACTGACAGGTGAGAGAATAAGAAGTTATATTGCAAACATTGTTAAGAAACACAGAAGATGAAAAGAGAAATTCTGTGTAACAAATATCTTTTCTTGGGAAGCTTAATAAATTTACTGGATTATAAAACAGATTATTTTTTTACATAAACCACAAGAACAGAAAGGCGGTACCAAAGAGATGATGCAGCAGAGTTCAAAGTAGTTATAGCATCAAAAACTGTGCCCAGATGAATTAAATTGACTACAGATGAAAGCACCTGTCCCGAGAAGAAACTGTTTTAAACTGTAAAGACATTGGCCCAAGTGAAAGCAAGCGGCAGGACTAAGATTAACAAGCTTTTTCAAGTGATCTTGTGCTTCATGCCTTTCAGAAGACACATTCTTCTCAAAACTTTCCAACCACACAGCTACAATGCAGTGTTTAGTGACTCACCAGCAAGTAAAAAATTCCTCAAAATTTCACATGGGGTAGGAACTCCACATAAGTACATAAGAACTTCAAAATATACATAAATTTTGTAGAGTGTTGTTGTTAACTAATACTGCATACAGAGAAACATGAACTTCTAGGAAAGGGATCAAATTCAAGATGCAATAAAAGAAACTGCAATAGGATACTAAAGCAAAGAAACATGCTCACCTTGTTGCTACACTTATTGTTCTCCAGCAAGATGTATTTACATAGACAAAAAATAACTGAGAGCACTGTTACTGGTTCAGAGAAACGAGGTGTATTTATTAATTTATAGCAATTTCTATTCCAGATTTTCATACCTATTTCCTAGCTGATAGATAAGGAGTTCAAGATTGGGGTCTCATCCTCCTAAAGTACCTGCTGACACAATTATGCTGCCTTACTCCAGTGGTATGAGGACCAGCCTAAGAAGGGCTAGGGAGCTTTAATTGTGATAGAATACAGAATACAAACTACAGAATACAGTGTATTCTGTATTCTTTTAATAGTGATAGGCCTCCACTCTGACCAAAAGTTGGCACAAGGGTATGGTCTCATTCTAATGCCTTTTTTAACCTCACCTCCAGGATCAAGACAGCCAAGTGTAGCTAGCACTTCCAGAAAGAAGGACCTCTCTCATACTGATGTGCACAATTTAGCAAGTCACATCAAGTCTCCAGCCAAAAGATAGCAAAACAGCAGAGAAGACAAAACACAGCCACAGTGTTGCCCATCCTACCCACTGTCTCTTGGCCACAAGGCTTCAAACTCCCAATTTTTAAACAAAACAGCACCCTGTGATGCTTGGAAAGGCCCTGGATCAGGTGTGAGGACCAAATGAATATGAGCTTAAACTCCAATATCATAGTGTAGAGCCAGGTGCACTTTTTAGGTTAACAGCATGCTTGGGAATAAGAGCAGGATCCCTTCCCACTTGCTCTTGAAATAAGGCCGGATGTGGCACATGGGTGACAGCACCACTCTGTTAAAAACATCAACTATTGGTTCAATATCCTCACTCCTGCCTTCCACAGTGTCTTAACCAGACTCTGAATTCTGCCACCTTCTTGCAAGGGTTCTGATTGATGATAAATAGATAGAATTGGAGTACAGATATGAACACACTTTCAAACAAATCTATTGGTAATAGAGCAAAAACCTATTTTGACCTCAGCCTGGAGCATAATAACTTTATCCAAATGTCTTCCTCACTGGCCTTGGGAATCAAGAACCCTGTCTTGCAAATCTTTGCTCTTTTGAAAGATTTGGTTCAAACAGCCATTGCATACTGCTAAATGGTTTTCAGCAGCTTCTAGCATTTGAAGAGACCATTTAACATAATACGGGAGGACTCAAGAGAGGCTAATATTAGGAAAAAACCAACATTATTTTGGACTCTCTAAGTATATAAGTATGGTATAACATAAATAAAGTGCTCTACTTATAAAGGTAACACTCTAGGCCTTTTATACATTTTCATGTTCAGTTAATTCCTGAAGTCTAAGCATACTAAATGTACAGCACTGCTTAATCTATCCCCTTATTTGAATGATTTGGGGTTTGTTGTTTTTTGGGGGGTTTTTTGTTTTTTGTTTGTTTTTTTTTTTTTTGCTAATTATGAATCTGTTTGCTATTGTCTTAACCAAAGACTCCTAAAAGTGTTGATCAGAAATAGCATAAGATTTTGCAAAAATTGCACACATGATGGCTATGAAAACTATCTATTTAATGCTGCCATCGTACCAACACATTGTAAAAGTTTAGACATTTCAGTGAGTGGTTTCTCTCTCTCAAGGGAGTCAGTACTTGACATACCAAATAAACCATCTCCATTCCCCACAAATGCTAAATAATTGCATCTCAATTCTTGTGTCGCTCTACATTTATGCAAAAATTATTGTGGATGTTTATTTAGGTATGTTACACCTGCACCAGTGTTATAGGCTGAGACTTGAGGAAAATGAGCTTCCTGACCCTTCAAGCGCATGGCAGCACTCTAACAGAAAATGGCTTTGGCTTATATTAAAGCTGTTTTAGAGAAGATAATTTCTGTTCTTCTACAGAGACATCTAACCACATTGTTTTTACATCTAGTTGTGCACTTTTGACATGTGATCTTTATTTAAAGAATAGATTCCACTATACACTCAGGGGTTTGGGTTTCTTTTTTCCTAAGCATCTAAAAGATTAGCATTGGTTAGCATATTTGATTAAAGAAAAAACAAGATCTTTTTTTCCAATAAAAGTTTGAGTGTCAGTATTTTTTCCCCCTGGAGATTAGATTGAAAACCTTGAAAGTAGCTTTAGGACATTGTTTCTTTAGCATAAGAAATTCTCTTCCATCTTTGATACAAAGTCCATACAGAGCCACAGTACAGGATGTCACAGTCTGGCCACCAGCAACTCCGTGCACAAGCACTGCATGTTTTTATGCCATTTTTTTTATCCCAGAAAGTCCCTGTGCAACACAGAAATAATTCAGAATCAAGGTGGTTTTGAATACAGAACTTTCTCTAAAGATGGAGGATTAAGGACATTTAGAACTAAATACAAAAATCTTTAGATTAATAGGTTGTCTTCTAACCATCAGTTCTGGAGAAGAAATATGTTAAATATGACGTAGTTTCCTTTTTTTAGACTAGAGCTGGCCACTGCTCTAGTTTACCCTGTACCAACAGTTTTCTCATCATTTTGATGGGCCAAAAATCCAACCTTCCAGAGAAGGAAGATAAATTATGCCTTGAACCTCACAAATTTGTTTTAATTGATTTCTTCATGACTATGTGTGCTCTTTAAAATCAACTCTACCATGTAGGATTGTGGTTTTATTTCATATTTTGTACTCTAAAAGGCTTTTAGGGCTATGTAAAGGTGGTAACAATTAGTAAAGTGTTTCTGTAAATAATATTAAATAATACCCTATCTCAGGAAGATCAAGATAGCCTTTTCCCCCTTTTTTTTCCATGGGGTGGTCAGGCAGAGGCAGAGAGAGACAGAAATCAAGCAGAAGATAGTTATCATCCATGGATCCAGCAGTGTTCCATTGGTCCTTCTTCGTCTTGGGTCTCTCAATGGTGGTCAATCAGATCTTTTCATTCTTTCTACATTTTAGCAAACAAAGGAATTAATGCTCATTTACTACACAGTTCTCTTATTCTATTGGTTAAATGAGTCCCTGTCTAATTAGTCCCGTGCTCTGTCTTTTGAGTTGCTGGGTTTCTTGGGTCTGTGGGCTGCGTGTTGACAGTCTTGATCTCCCCTGTCAAAATTACCTTTTGCCCAGTCCAAACTGATTTCAGTACAGTTGCTGACTTGACTTTCCTTCTTCTACATTCTTTGTTCCCCTTTTTAGTGGTACATTCTTCTTCACCATCTTTGTTAGCATCTCTCGATGTCGGAGACAATATCCGGACAAAAATGCCACCTAATCTTATCACAAATTCCTGTTTTGGAGGCTTAACTTACAGTCCAGGTTCCAAGTGTCCACAGAGGTCTATTCAGGGGAGTGGTCGTTGGTGGTCACAGATGCCATTTGTCCTAGGACCTGCAGTGATCTTTGTTTGACCAGTGATACGTGTACAAGCAGTCGCTGCTTCACACAGTTTGCCACAGTGGGGATTTTTGTCTGGATGCATTACTTGGGACATGCTACCCAGGTCTTTCCTCCACCAGGTCTGGAGTTAGCACCATCCTGTCACTCCACTGTGTGCTTATTCCATGGCAAAGCCCTTCCGTGGCCTTAACAATGTTTGAGTTGAGTAACTGTGCTCTTTAAGTCCCTATGGAAAATTTTAATCCTGAATAACTTCCAAAAAATTTTTGTTTGTGGTTTCACTATGCTTTCAAACAGCTCCATTTACTATAATTTATATATAATCCAAGTCTAAAGCCTTATTTAGGATCCCAATTCCTTAAGAACTCTTTAGGAGGCCAGAATTATACATGAAAAAATATATTGCACTGTACAGGCGCATTGCAAAAATCTCCATAAGAATTCCTAAGGTATTCCATTGGCACTTCTGTCCATTTTGAAATACTTCCAAACACAATAGTAGAAGAAGAAGAGCCTTTTACAGGGTGCCAAAATACATTATTTCCAATTATAAAGTTCAAAGGCATCTGTCACTGTGAAAGTAACAGAATGTGATTTACTGCTCTAAAGTGTTGGTTTTTATGTGTTCATTAGAACAACCATTTGGTGGTTTTCTGTTGAGTATTCATAAAATCCGGCCTGCCAGATAATTATATCACATTAATATGGTATGAATAAATGAAAGCAGTAATTATGGTTTTATTCTTTGTTTTGCAATTTACAGTTTGCTTTGCTTCAATGGTACAAAACTATTGCATCTGAAACAATATCACAGGGTAATTTGGTTTAGGACTCTTCAGAACATACAGAGAGAGAGAACCCCACCCAGAGTAATTGAATGGGTAGCATAAAGAATATGTGCATTTTCTTTATATTGGGCTTTGATCATAAGGAACTGCATAAACTGGCAGGAAAAGAAGTATCAATTTTCGTGAAGTCCAAGTCTTAAAAACAAGTAAGAATATCCTGTACATATTTGCTACCTTTCTATCACCATGCACACACTATACAATGCCATCAATTCTGAAGTCCCCAAGAAAATCCATGAAGATTACTGCGGAATAAATAGTTCAAAATAAATGACGGTCAGGAGAACTTGATTTTATATCACTCCAATTACAACAGATGTTATAAAGGAAATTATTATGTATTTCTTTTTCCAGAAATTAACCTTCCACTGTACCATCACTGCAATTTAGGGTGGCCTCCAAAAAAAAGCTGGGCAGACTGTAGCTCAGAGTAGTGCAAATTCTCTTCCTTATATCTGAAGATGGAATGTGTGGAAGTGCCATCTTCTCAGTATGTGTCTTTGACAAAGTAATGACTGACCCAGACAGCTGTAAAGAGGGGATATAAGAGATCAGAGATCAAAGAATGTCAGACAGATGTCCCTTCTGAAATCTTGAAGAATTCTATCTTCTACAGGCCTGCATATTAACCTGACACAGTACTAACTGGCAAGGTTTTGAGATCACTTCACTACCATTAAGCAGGTATTCCCAGAGATCCTCAAATGCATTAATCCTGTTTCAGTAGCAAACAAAGCGTTCCCCTTGCACACAGCAAGCCCAGGCTTTTCAGAGAAACTCCTTATTGTGACTCTTTATGGTCCTCTCATCAGGTGTGGAAGGGAAGTGCAGGAACAACTGGATACACGAGTTTGGCATGAGTGGAAGGCAGTACTAGCCCATCAAGAACAGTCCTAACCACTGATCTGTTGTGTTTTCAGCAGAATTTTACTTGAGCTAGACAGACCCCCCCAGGAGCCAGCCCAAGGAACTCCAAGAAAAATGCAGGGTATAAGAGTGAAAAGCAAGCAAATGGATGTAATGAAAATGAAAAACATTACCTTCTTCTCGGAATTGTTAGCATATTTCACACCAGCAATATTAATAGCTGCATTTTGGCCCCTAGACTGACATATTGCAGTTTTCTATATGAAGCTTACATTAAATTGGGGGTTACCTGGCTTAGAGGTGAAGGCAACTTTTAGGAAGAAAGCCATGTTAAGTAGACATCACAATCTTGCACCATAAAGCCATTTCAGCCAGACATTTTCTCAAACCTCCATTCAAGGGACAGACTTGAGAATAAAAATCTTATTATCGACCCCAGAGTATTAAGATCTTTATGTCAACCCAAGAGAAGATATCTTTCTACCAGACATATACAAAGAATATAGCTGTAAAAATCAGGATTTGTATTTAGCTATTACAAGCCATAACTAGGAGATATGAATATTTCCGAAGAGTTTGCATTAAAAAGTAGCAATAAACATTACAGCTCACAGAATAGCTCACTAGAGATTACAGAATCAGTGGATAAAAAATAAAATAAAAACCCTCGGCAAACAAAAACACACACAAAAACCCCATAGAAACCAAACAAAAAAAAACCCCAAAACTAAATAATTCTGTTCATTTTTTCATAATCTTAAAATAATAAATTATGGCTTAGCTAGAGCACGTAAGTGTTAGGACCCAGAGCTTTTCCATATTTTGCATGTGCGCATAATATCAGAGAGGACGCATTATAAGAGCACAGACTGGGACAAGAAAAGCTGCAAAAGTTAAAACTTTTCAGCAGACTTTTCTCCAGCTATGATGTCAGTAAGGTATGTAAAATGATTTTAAGGAAGGTAAATAGGCCAGAGAAGAATAGCAGTTATAAGTGCAGAAGTTCATAAAACCCTTTCCAGAATTATTGTAATCACAAAGAATGTTTCTCTTAAAAAATTAAATCATTCTGAACACTTGACTCGAAGCCTTGTATTAATAAGCATTTTTCTTTCTTCTGATAGAAAAAATATACTCCTTTAGTCTTGACGAGGCCATGGAAATAAACACATGAAGTTGAAGAATTAAAAAAATCTTTATTTTTATTACTATATTTCAAAATAGTTAAGAGCAGGTAATGCTCCACATTTTAAATGCCTTAATATAAGATTTTTTCCAAGAAAAATCAGGAGAATGTGTTTGAAAAAAGGTGGATCTGTGGCCTCTGATTTAGTCATCAAGCCCAATATTAATGTTTTTATCTTGGTAACATTTTTTAGAAAAAGACACAGAAAACCTCCCCCCAAAAAAATTTAAAAATAGAAGAACTTTCATTTTGTTCTGGATCTCTCAATTAAAGAAAAATAAAAATTGCCTTTTGGCAAACCATAAAGTTTAGTAGTTGCAAGCCATACATATTCTCACAATGTATATCAAAAGGAGCTCTTTGGATTGCACTGTGCACAACATCACAGCCACGTACAGAGAGTACAGAACCACCCAATTCTCCCAAGGATTAGATGGATACAGGATGGTTTGCTTACTGGTGGTGGTGCACTGAAGGTATTCAATCCCATCCACAAAGGCACTGTTTAGTTCTACTCTGACCTGGGACAGTTCTGCATGTATCTCTACTAACATTACCCTCAGTCATTCATTCTTCAAATCTCCAAATTATGTTTCTTAGAATTCCTATTCATGGAGGAGAAGAGGAGAACGGAAGTTCAGAGGAAGTTCAGGAGAGGAGAAGGGAAGAGAAGTTCCGCGAAAGGGAAGGGAAGTTCAGGGAAGGGAAGAGAAAGTTCCAGAAAGGGAAGAGAAGTTCCGGGAAGAAAAGTTCCAAGAAGGGAAGTTCCGGGAACCAAAGTTCCAGGAAGGGAAGAGAAGTTCCGAGAAGGGAAGGGAAGTTCCAGGAAGGGAAGTTCCAGGAAGGGAAGTTCCAGGAAGGGAAGTTCCAGGAAGGGAAGGGA
>VZUI01056288.1:0-17842 GCA_013401135.1 Cettia cetti | reverse complement strand
TAAGGCTTTGAGCAGCCTGCTCTAGTGGGAGGTGTCCCTCCCATGGCATGGGGGGTTGGGATCAGAGGACCTTTAAGGCCCATTCCAACCCCTTAAGGTTCTATGATTCTATGATTTTACCCCTGGACGCATGATAGACAAGTGCAGCTAATCTTTGGGGGATAGTTGTAAAGCCACAACTTTCTGAAAACCATTACTAGGAACCTGCATCAATTGGAACAAAGTGGAAGAGAGAGGGAGGTTGCCTTACCTGTGACAAGATTCCCAGTTCAGATTCTTGCAACTACAGACCTCCTACAGCTCATGACTGGGAGTGGTCAGGTGAGACCTGGTTTTTATTGTGAGGGTGGGCAGGCCCTGGCACAGGTGCCCAGAGCAGCTCTGGCTGCCCCTGGATCCCTGGCAGTGCCCAAGGCCAGGCTGGACACTGGGGCTGGAGCAGCCTGGGGCAGTGGGAGGTGTCCCTGCCCATGGCAGGGGGTGGAACCAGCTGAGCTTTGGGGCCCCTGCCAACCCAAACCATTCTGGGATTCTTTGATTCCTCTTTCATCCAGCACAGCAGAAGGAGGTCAGTGTGCTCCTCTGGGCTGTCCTGTGCAGTGCAGCACTGGGTTATGGCTCCCAGCACAGGGCTGCAGGAAGGATTAGGTCTGAGCCCCACATTTTTAACACCACATCCTAGTGAGGAGGATGAGAGACAGTTAGGAACTGGGGAAGCAAGGGGGAATGATTTGTATTACAAATGATGATGTGAAAAGGGTGGAGGAGCCCTGTCAAAATGTAAATGTGCAATTTGCATAATTGGGCAGCCAGGATTAAATGAAGCACAGAGAAGGATAAGGATTACATGGAGGGACAGAGAAGGGAAATAAGAGCAGCAGAGAGAGAAAATACTGCAGATAGATAGAAAATTTCAGATAAGCAAGAGCAAAGGGAGAAGTTGCAGTACTCAAAGGTAGCAAAAGGAGAGGGAGCTGAGAGGAGCAGTGGTGTGTGTTACTAATCCAGGCTGTATCTGAGCTGGCTAGGAAGTGTGCAAATTAATTTTAAAAGGAGCTTGAAATCAAAGGGGAGTGTCAGCTGGGCATTAAACGTCCCCTTTAGTGGTGACCTTGAGAGCCTGGACCACCAGTGCCTAACAACCAAACACAGCACTCCTGAACACTTCCTTCACATCTCATCCATAATTAATTTTGCCTTTGATGAAGGGTCATTCTCCACCAGGATATTTGTCAGCTGTCAAAGTCACCCAAGTGGTGGCCTCTGACAGCCTTCTTGCTGTCTCTGGCACTGGGGCAGTGGTGGTTGCTGACTGTCTCTGCACAGCTCTCCACAGGAGCTGTGCTTGACTGCCTGGCTGGACCCAGCAAGGTCTCAGATGCTGGAACTGCTCAGCAGTGACCAACATTCCAAGCAGTCAATCACCCAATATCCCCTTGGTACCAAAATTCCTCCACAAGTCACTCCAGGTCAAGGAGCCTTCCAGAACTCTGTGCAACCACCCTAAAGCCCTTCTCCTTACCCACCCCTAAAGCTCCCATGGGCTTGCTTCCCTCTGGCTTATTTGTATAGGGAAGATGGTTGTGGCCAAGCCAAGCCAAGAGCCAGCCATGTTCCACACAAAGCCATATGGAGAGGCAAAACCATAATACTCCTTTTAAGATTTGTTTTGTGTCAGTGCCTAAGGGCAGGAATTGCATTGTACTTGCTACTGTGCACATGTAAAACAGAGTGTTTGCAGCCCTGGAATGCTTGCTCTGATAAGAAAGAGAGGGGGGGAGTGGATGCAGGCGTGGGGAGCCAGGCAGGATGGGGCTGTGATGTGGCAGCACGATGGAGGCTCCACTCTGTCCCTGCAAGGGGAATCTCTGTTGGATTCTGGCCAATGGTTGCTTTAGTAACGTGCCATAGAATATTAATATTGGTTTATTTTCTCTATTGCCAGAAGATAACTTGTTCAGGTGACTCTCAGCTCAGAGAGGTGTGGGAAGAAAAGGTGGTGATGCATGGAGGTGTTCAGAGGGAGATTGGTTTGCCCGTGCACCCTGCAGAAAATGCAGAGTCTCTCTTAAATATGTCCCTGCTTGGTTTGTTTCTTCACACTCTAAACTTGGATTCAGCAAAAATAAAACCTGCTGCCTGACAGCTCTTTAAAGGGTGATGGAAGGAGAAGATGGGTGAGGGAACCTCTTTTTAAAAAAGTAAAGATCTGTTCTGTTTTTACTAGAAGTGTTACGGCATCCTCGCTGAGAGCTGAGAGTAAACTCATTGAGTGAAACATTCCAGGTGGGACATGGGGACAATTTGTCCTGATTTGCTGTTGTCTCTGCAGTCACTTTTCTGCAGGTCAGAGCTTTGCCTGGGTGATTACAGCTCCCACACTCTGACCTTGTCCCATCATCTGGGGTTTCTGTCCCCAGAATTTTCAGTCAAATCACTCACGTTAATTCTTCAGTGGGATATCTCAAGAAACTCACTATCCAACTCCCCCAGTTCAGAAGGGAGAAGTTAGCTGAAGGTTTAATACAGGAAAATGTGGGTCCAGACACAGAAGTGAAATTAAGTGTCAACAAAAAACAAAATCACAAAGCTTTACACACTCAGATTGTAAATCTCTTCCTATTATGGTTACTCAAGCCTCTTATTTTATGTAGTGTCACATTTGATGTATTCTCCAGCTATCACAGAATTTCAGATATAGGAGGAACTGAACTCCTAATAAAACTGTAATAATAAAAAACAACCCAGACAGGCCTTCCTCAACCCCTAGTGAGAAGCAGAGCTGGAGGGGGAGGGAAGGGATATTAGAGAAACGGCAGAAGAGGGAAAAACACAGCCCTATTCAACTTGGGTATCCTATATGAACCACTTATTTTTTGCCTTATTCTTTATCTTTTTTTATGTCTACAGGCAGGCAGCATGGCCAGTTAAGTAAAGCAAGTAGAGAGCTTGACATTGCAGATCAATAAATCTGAAAGGGCTGGAATACCTGAATTTTGTGTCATTTATATCATTCAGGAGTCTTCAAAGTATATAATCTCACTCAATTTTGAAAATACTGTCTTCTGTCACAGTTTAATTAATCTTGTACTCCCAGGGGTTGTAATTTTGATTGTCTGTAATGCACAGAATTGTGCTTGGAGATTATTTTTGGTGTTGTTATATTGCCACTGCCTCTTGATTTTTACATCATTATTACTTATGACATAAACAAAACTCCAGTCTTGGCTTTCCCCAAATTTTGGTTGTTTCAAGGTTGGTCATTTTTGTTCACTTATTCCCACTATTACAGCACTCCCAAGCTTTGGAAGGATCAGCTTGTCTCCTCAGGAGCATCCAGCTCTTTGGAGGAAAAGTTTCTCAGCTAAAGCTCTCCAGGAGTACTGCAGGCTGCAGAGGCAGTGGCAGTGTTCCCATTGCTCCCACACACTGACAAAAAGGGGTGTTCTAGATTCTTACCAGAGAGGTTTCCTGGTTTTTCTCTTCAAGATAAAATTGGGCAGAATAATCTTTTCTACTCTGGGGAAAAAATGATTCATCAGTCAATAAATCCTCTTGTGAAAACTATGTTACTCACAACCTTAGTGTAGCCAAGCTACCAAAACTGAAGCTTTGTTTACACCCCACTAATGGAGAATTACTCCTAGGAAACAACAGCTCCTTCCGTGGAGAGCAATGCCTGAAGTATTTCTGAAAGAGCTTCCTGGCAAAATGCAACATCTCATACTGCCTGTGAGGATTTGAATAATGAAAAAGAAAAAAAACCCAACCAACATAATAATTCATGTTGTTTGACCCAAACCTCTTTGTAATAGAGATCTTCAGGATCTTTTGCAGCTCCACACTGTGCTCAAAACAGCTACAAACTCTCATTTGTATGATGAGCACAGCAAATCCTCCCCAAATTTTCTACTAACGCTGTGAACAAAAGATTAATTTTCTGAGACTCGACATAGGTAAATTGATTTCATATCCATTTCAAAAATTGGTCTTTAAAAAAATGGATTTTCAGTAATTACAGATATAGATATTTCATATGCTCAGAACTCTGAATTCCAAATTTTCTAAAATCAAGGCAACAGCCAGCAAAATTACAGGGCTGATTTATGAAAACTATGTTATTGAAGAACTGATTGTGAAAGGATGTGATTCGTATACTACTATACTATAAAACTATTTTTCAAAATGCTGAAGGCTAATGTCTTTTTCCTATTATTATTTAAAAGCTGAGATTACTGAACAGCCACTTGTCTTCAGCTGCTGTCATTCTAGAAATACTGAAGTTGGACAACAAATATTTGAGGTAAGAGCCAATCATATCCTACTGTACAAAGCCAAGATCTCATTGAAACTGGCTGTTCCATTTTTAGTTGAAACGATCAGAATAACTAAATGAAGCTGTTTTTACAAAAGTAACGACTTATGGTTATAAAAGGACCAAAACCAGACTGGATAAAATCTCCAGTTTCTCCTGAGGTCATGGCAATCTAAGAGATACCTCGGCCAGTCACAGCCTTTCAACGATGGTGTGTGCCGTGTTTCTTCTCATGGACTTCTTCTTACTGCAGTGAAGGGATCATAGAATCATAGAAGCACAGACTCATTTAGATTGCAAAAGACCTCCAAGGATCATTGAGTCCAACCTTTGACCAATCTCCACCTTGTCAGCCAGACCAGAGCACTGAGTGCCACATCCAGTTGTTTCAATTGAAAAAGAAATGTCTCGGTGTTTCCTGAACACCTCCAATACAATTCAGCCTGGACTGTAGGTCCAGTCCATGCTGATTTGTACACTGAACATTTTGCTTCAGATTACTCACATAGATTCAAATACTGAAATCCCTGGAAGTGTGTAAGGACAGGTTGGAGGGGGCTTGGAGCACACTGTTCAAGTGGAAGGTGTCCCTAGCCATTTCAGGGGGTGGAACAGGATGATCTTTAAGGTCCCTCCCAACCAAACCAGCCTGGGATTCTATGAAATGGGATTTCTCATGGCAGCAAGGTTAAACAGATGTAGAATTGCTTTTACCATAACCTAGTTTTAAATGCTTGGTACTACACCCCTTACAGCATACAGCAGCTCCCTGATTGCCATCCTGGGTGGAGGAGGAGGAACATCCTCCCCTCCAGCTGTGGTGCTGGATACAAGCTGCACTGGGGGACACCACAAATACCATTCAGCCCCTTGGGAGGCACTATGCAGGGGAGCTGCAATGCCTTCCCTTCTGGGCTGCAATGCATGCCCATGGCTGAGGGCAGGACAGACACAGAAGGGTGGGCAGTGTCCCACAGCCCCAGAAATGCTGTGCCTGAAGCTGACATCGCTCCTGAAGCATCCGGAGAGCAGCTCAAAGTCTGCTGCATGGAAAGGCCTGTGCAAGCCCAGCTGCTCTGTGTTAAACCCCAGGCCTGGAGACAGCTGCACCCTGTCTTTTCTGAGCTCTGCCCATGAATATTGCATCCATTTGAAATGCTGAGCCCAGTCACAATCGTATTTCACACTCTTGCATTTGTACTTCCCTTTATGTTAATATGTTAATAATAAATAAAGGAATAAGACTTTCTGTTAAAACCCCTAACAGTGCTTCAGCAGTGCTATAAATGTGGCTGTAATCTCTGAGCCTGTGAACTTGCTTAAAGACCACAGGAGTTATTAAAGGAACCCCTGTACTCTGCTTTTGTGTTTGATTAATTTTAGTTGAAAAGAGGTCTCAACATTTAGCTGCCAGAACACCATTAGTGTGACCCAAGCAAAAACAAAAGAAGAAAAGTTTGGTGGGAGTTCTGTGAAGCTGATACGATATTGAGACTACATACATTTAAACATGGAGACAAATGTACGTATTAAATACCAATGAAGGAAGAAAAGAAGCCAAATCACTGAAATCTAAGTGTGTGAAATGTGAAAAGCAGAAAGGAAAATTGCAAATCAATACACAGGGAAACGAAAAGAGAATTGAGGATAAACCGAAAGCAGATAGAAAACAACAAGAAAAAACCCTCCAACAGTCAACAAATTTGGATCTTGACAAGATAACATTGTCAGGCTAGTGAGTCATGTTCTGATTTAACAGTTGGCTGAAATAATAAAGCCCTATTAAGTTAGGATGTTAGAAAAGGTATTTCCTACTGGAAGTGTGTCTAGCATTTCCATCCTCTGGTTTGCTGTGGTGTTCCCAGAGAAATTCAGTGCATGTAGTACCAGCCACTGGTTTATGATAAGGCCCTGGCACAGGTGCCCAGAGCAGCTGTGGCTGCCCCTGCATCCCTGGCAGTGCCCAAGGCCAGGCTGGACATTGGGGCTCGGAGCAGCCTGGGACAGTGGGAGGTGTCCCTGCCATGGCTGGGGTGGAGTGAGATAGTCTTTAAGGTCCTTTCCAACCCAAACCATTCTGGGATTCTATGATTCTTTGAGAGCTGGACTGAATGATCTTAAAGGTCTCTGCCAACCTACCTTGTTCTGTGGTGCCCCAGGGCTGGGACACAGCTCTTCAGCAGCTCTGTGAAAGGGACCTTCAAAGGCTGGTCCTTGATCCACCTACTACTGGAACTTTCTAAGGTGTGCTGTAAAGGTCTATATACCATTTTTTCATGATCTAATGGTCCATGTTTGCTTATCATTAAGTTATTGCTGCTATTATTTGATTTGGGACAGACTGCAGAAGCAATGGCCCCAAGCAAGAACCACTGCTTGCACAGTGCCCAGCAGTGAGAACACAAGGATTACATCTGCCTCAAGGGGTTCATGATCCCCTCTGTCTGGTGTTAGAGACATCTGACCAACCCTTGCAGCTGAAACTTGCTGTTTTCCCTTATTACCTCAACTGTGCCCTTACAAGCAATAATGCTCCTTTTCCTATTTTCCTCCCCTCCTCCCTTCAATTATCCATGGCATTTATTTTTTAAGAGGGAGGGGGTTTTTTTCCTGAGAAATTACAAGTAAATTTCAGTCCAGGAAAAAAAAAAGCTGAGTTGGAAAGTGAAAGAGTAATTATAGCAAGTGGCATGGAGGACAAGAGAAAATGTCAAATCAAGGGATTAAATTTTAAAAGGCAACAAGACTCTGACAGGAAAAGGAGAAGATGAAAATAAGGTGCATCAGATCAGAAAAATCATAAACCAGTCTCTACCCAACCAAACTCTTTCTTCAATGGACCCTGATGCTCCTTGTTTACTTAACTTTTTGCTGTTTTACCTCGTATGACAGTAGGTTACAGTCGTGAAACTTTTATGGCTCAAAAGTGTCTGCCTGAAAAGAGGCAGGAGGAATGCAAAGAGAAAGTGGAAGATGACGGGGGCAAAATGCTGGAGTGATTATGGCTTGTGATGCTTAAAGATGATATTTTTAACTTGTCTTGGTGATCTGGATGCCTGTGAAATTTCCCACAGATTGTATCCAAATTGTCTGACTCTGGAAACCTCTGCTCACCGTAGCCCTCTGTGCCTGAGGCAGCCTGTCCTCAGAGGCACAGCCTTGGCTCACCTCTGCTCTTGTGAGAGGTGTCGAGGCACTTTGCAAACAGGGAAATTAATTCCATCCCTGTTTCCATGACCATCTGAGTGAAGAACAAATGACTGGAGTAATTTGCACACCATTATTCAGGACATGTGTCAGATCTAGAGCCAGAAAACAGATCATAAATCTCCTGATGTGGCTCTTCATCTGATCTTACAGTCCTGCTACAAATTAAAGGCAAAGAGAATCTTGCAACTGGACCCATGAGGAGCAGATACAGGATTTTCATAAGGATTCAGGGAAACAAGGGAGAGGTTATTCCCTGGAAAGCAGAATGCTGTCAGCATGAGGCTCTGTACTGTGCAGTGCTCCATCCCAGAATTGGGAAGATGGTGATCAAGACTGGATTTAAAGTCTATTAAAACAGTGGGGATTTCTTCTTCAACTTCCCTGGATTGGTTGGTCTTCAGTGAAGAGAAAGAATTGCTACATGAACAAGATGTGTGTGGAGATTGTTGGAATGATGATCAAGAGACAGGATATTATAGAGCAGCTGCTCCACTGAAACACAGTGTCTGAACTCAGCCTTTCCTCATGAATGAATAATGAAGTGGCCATGTTTTATTAGCTTTACTTAAAATTGTCTACTAGTTGATCACTCTTTTGAGCCTTTTAATACTTCTACATTTTGTTGCAGCAATGATTTCTTCTCTTTTTCGTTCTTTTCAGGAAACAGGAGCCAAACTGATCTTGGTGTTTCAGTAATTATCTTTGTTAATGTGCATGAGGTATAATTCCATCTGTGAAATGAATACTAGGTCAATATTCAGCTCATACAAGTTTTATTACAGGAACGTCTGGGGTAGGTGCATGCATTAATTGCTAAGATGTTGATTCATTAAGTTTCTTGTGTTCTTAGCTTTGTTTACCCTTTGTTTACCCATTTCTGTGGGTTCTGACAGTAGAGAACCTCAGAGTCAGGAGGAGCTCATCAGATCACAAAGTGGCTTCACACATATGGTAAGTCTTGTGCTGCTAAACCAGTATTGGACTGGCAGCTTAATGAAAAGATTTTTTGCCCTGTCACCACCACAGCTTTGTGTGAGTCCAACATCTTCTGCTAAATGGAGTAGCAATGCACTAATGGTACTGGTATGTTTAGTGTTCAGTCTTTAGGACCTTTGTCCAAGCCACCCAGCCCCTCACTGGGAACTTTCCCTGCAGTATGACCACAACTCTCACTGCAGCCAGAAATTATTTCTGCAATGATGATGTTTTCAGTAAAGTGCTAAAATTGACCAATGCTGATGCAAATCACTTACTTGCAGTGGCCTTTCTTATGGTGCTTTGAAACCCTGACTCTTTGGGGCAGAGCAGAATTTCCAACAACTTGCAAAAACTGGTTAGAATTGTTATTTAAAACCACAAAGTGTTACAGTTTTATTGCTAATATCAGGGGGAATATTACTTGCAATCCTGTGCTTTGATTTTTCTTCTGTCTCCTGATGCAACAAGCTCACAGAAGAATTCACAACCCTCTCAAATTACTTATTACAACTATGACTTATTCCAAAATCCATTTTGAACATAGCTGAAAAGTGTAGTTAATACTGCTGCTGTAGTTTCTATCTTTTTCCATATAAAGTTAGGGCTTGATTTTATGTGTCATTCTCAGTGAGTATATATTTGCATAGCTCTGTTGACATCAATAGTGCTATATTGATTTATACTGCTTGTGCCTGCCTCATTATTATTTTTATTTTTGTTCAAGGAGCATGGTACGTTTTCAAATTCATGGAAGATAAAAAGGGATTGCCTTCTCAGAACAGAATATATACAGTGTCTACTGATGGGATATTTTAGATTTGGGCAAGCAAACAATGAGATATTATCAGTGAAGTTCTGTAAATATCAAGGCTGCTTGTACACTATCTGCAGAATATTATCAGATCTCTAGGTTGGGCACAGGGTGCCCAGAGCAGCTGTGGCTGCCCCTGGATCCCTGGAAGTGTGCGAGGCCAGGTTGGATGGGGCTTAGAGCAGCCTGGGATAGTGGAAAGTGTCCCAAGCCATGGCAGAGGGTGGAATGAAATGAGTTTTATGATAATTTCCAACCCAAAACATTCCAGGATTTTTAAAGGTGCCTTGGATTTCCAGTTATCTCGAATAGTGAGAAGGCTTTGGTGTCCCGTGACACAAGGCTGCCACTCATGATTTATTCTTTACAAACAAACTTGCTTTTCTAGAGATGGCTGAAATCTCCATTTCGCCAGAACAAAGGGCAAAGTCAAGTGTTCATGAACAAGATGCAAGAGAGCACAGGTAGAAGGGTGGAAAGATTGGAAAAAATGGGATATAAAACCCAAGAGATGGGAGATCAGGAAAACATGTTCATGTCTCCTGGAGGGAGATGCTGCATCATTGTAGGCACAGCAGCCATACTACATCTTGCAGGACTGTGAGAAAACGCTTGTACCCCTTGTCTCACTCATTTGCTCATGAACAGGCCCTTGGGTCTGAGTGCAGGAAGAGGGGAAAAAATGGCTGGAAATACACAATATAATCCACAGAGAAAAGGATTTTACTTCCCTTTATATCTACAGAATATGCCTGTGCAGTGCTCCATCCCAGGATTGGGAAGATGGTGACCAAGACTGGATTTAAAGTCTATTAAAACAGTGGGGATTTCTTCTTCAACTTCCCTGGATTGGTTGGTCTTCAGTGAAGAGAAAGAATTGCTACATGAACAAGATGTGTGTGGAGATTGTTGGAATGGTGATCAAGAGATCACCATTCCAACTGAGGATGATCAAAGTGCTTTGCCTGAATCTCAGGGCACTCCTGTAAAGACAGGCTCTTCCTAGGCACTTTCACAGATATGATCACATATTCACTGCTACAGAGATTATACCAAGAACAAGATAACCTCACCGTGTCCAATATCAGCTTCCAGAAGAGATTCCAATGTCTCAGTACCCCACCAGCCAGGACAGGACTATCCTCCTCCCAGATCTCAGCACAGGTAAGCACACTGGCCAGGGGTCTTCCTCAGTGCCCAAGTTCAGCACACGAAGTGTTAAAATGAGAGAAATTGCAGATTTCTTCTCCCTCTGCTTTCAGGGACTTTCCATCAAATTTCCTTCTCCCTTCTTTTCTCTGCACTGAACTTCAGATGGAAGCATCTGGATCGAAGAGAATTATCTCTACACAACAACTTCAGGTGTAGCACATTTTCAAAGACTCAGGTTTTATTAGCCACAGAAGACCTTGTAAAAGTTTGTTTAGGATCATTTTTAACAGCAACCAATAATCCTTCCCCCATCAGCCAATGAAAAACAACCCAAGCCTCCCCCCAACTCCCATGCAATGTCTTACAGAAACGCAACAGTTCTGGAGATGCATAAGTTACATTTTTGCCAAGCTGAGGGCTTTATCCACAGTAACTTACACTAATACAGCCCTAATTTCCTTCTGGAAGCTACCTGAGCACTAAGCACACTTGAGGCTCAGTTGGTGTAATGTTGTTTGGAGTAGTCAATAATTGCATTTGATTTCACATTGTACTTTTCTGTCCTGAGATTACTTAAGGCCAGAGGACTCCTAGTCATGCTGTGATCCCAGACTCTGCTCCTGCATGCTCTGTGTCAGACCACTGTTTTCATCAAAACACACCAACACAACATGTTAAACAGCAAGCCCAGAAAATTCTCTCTCCCGTTCCATCTGGAGCAGCTGAAAAACCAGGTAAATTGAAAAGCAGCATTCCCTGCAGTGTAACTGGCTTAACATCCAGGGACATGTTCAGGCTGCTAATCCAGAAGTTACCTTCGGCATGTTGTTAGTCATAAGGAAAGATAATATACAGGGAAAAAGGGGCAGAGAGTGACAGATTGATTCCAGGGATGTGTGTCCCATAATTCTCATAAAACTAGAATGAAAGCTGAACCCATTCAACAGCTTTAAAAATCAAGACAGTCTTATAAATGCTTAAGTGCAGATGAGGGACTTCAGGTACTCAGGTGTGCAGATTTGGACCACTTAGCTCAATTCTGATCTCTGCAGATGAATTCCAACAGAAAACTTAATTGTTTTCATCAGCAGAATTGCACTGATAAATGTGAGTAAACTACAGGATATTTCCTAATCAATTTCTGACAAATAAAGATATTGTAGCTGCACTATTCTAGTGCCAACGAAAAATAGTGGAAAGGTATGAACTTCAGAAATGTAAACTTGAGTTGTCATTAAAAATCAATTTTCATGATAAATTTAATTCACATTTCATAGAGAGCTGTGTAATATCAATAAAAATGCTTTAATAATTGCTGTGCTGGCACACAGTACAGTGTAAGACATAAAGAGATATACATTTTTGTAATTTACAAGATGGGGAACTAAACACTGTTTTTCAAAAGAAACCGTTTCTCAGGGAGAAAAATGAATGTTGGAGGAGGATGTAATTCATTAGGGATTCTACTCCACCCCTTTTCACAAAGACTTCTCTGAAATTAAAACTTTCAGAGATCAGGTTTCTAATTTATTTGTAGACTTAAAAGGCCAGAAAAGACCAGGATCAGGTAGTCTGACCTTCTGGATAACCCAGGCTATTAAATTTCGTGTAGTTCTCTCTACATCATAACCTGTGTTGGGCTAAAATATAGTTTCTCTTAAACATTGATTTTAAATTGTGGAAAAAAACCATTCTTGTGTTTATTTTAGACACTATTTGGTGAAGGTGGGAGAGAGGAAAGATGTAAATTGGTTGTTTCCTGTGACATATCAGCAGGACTAGTACAACACATGATAGTGCAATCTGACCTCAGCATCACTAAATTATAAACAGTTGGTGTTTTCTGGTAATAAAAGCTGACCAATTTTCAGGGCAGAGACATGTGCTACCTACACAGCAATATGCTTTAGTGAACAATTTTTGAAGGGACCAAAGAGCAGGTATATGCCCTTAAATCTCTTAGTCATATTAAAAAAAAATCCTCATGATCAAATTGTAAACCTATCTGAATTTCCTGAAGGAAATAATAGTTTTCTCATTTCCATGTAACTGAGGTCACAATTTCACCCTGGAAGATCAGTCCACTTCATAGGATGTTAACTGAAGAACTGTAATTTGCAGTTTGTGCTTTGTTTCCACAGTGAATATAGTTAACTCCCTTTCTCAGGAATAAGTTCTCCTCAGAAAGGGTGGTCAGGCCTTGGGAAGGGCTGCCCAGGGGGGTGGTGGCTTCTCTGTCCCTGGAGGTGTTGAAGGAACAACGGAACGCGGTGCTCAGTTCTGGTCTGGTTGACAAGGCAGTGATGGGTCTAAGCTTGGACCCAGTGATCTTGGAGACCTTTTACAACCTTAATGTGTCTGTGATTCTATTCTACAATATTTATTTATTTATTTGTTTGTTTGTTTATTTATTTAAAATCTTGTTCTTTGTGAAAATTTTCTACTTGTTCCCCACCAATGTGAATATTCATGGCTCTTCCTATTCCAGTGTGATCTCCAAATTTCATTAACGTACTATGTATTTGATATTTTGGATATTAAATATTCAGTAAAACAGTGCTGCAGTATCAAACCTTTCAGGATACTCCACTCACAATGACACAAACTCTGATCTTGCCATTTATCACCATCCTTTACAGTTTCACAAACAACTCAGTATTTTTTCTACCCACATAACTTGGAACCACGTTTTCAAATGAAGTTTCCTGAAAGCCAGTGACACCTGCTTTACCCTAGATCTATGAACTCTGCCATTCACCAATGTTCCTGCTGTGGGATAAGGAATCTCAGGCAATTAGAAACACAGGTTTAGTCAGCTTAGGGTGTTTATTGAGAAATCCCTAGGAACCAGCAGGATCTAAAAATTCTTGGATTTCTCTGGCCATACAGGATAAACATGCACAGCTTTATTTCTCATGACTCTCCTGTTCTCCAGGGACCACATTTTCCCCTGCTGTAAATTACTATAGATCCACGTGAGTGAATAAATCAAGACTCTGAAGTTCTTATCCGCTGCATGGTCTGATTTTTCTGTTTCTTCCCTGATAAAATTAGTCATAGATACTTCAGGGTTGTATTATAACCAACTAGAAAAACAAGAAATATAGATGAACTAGTTTTTCATCCTTTCTGCGGAAACCTGTACTACTCCTGATGCCATCCAGCTTTTTCTCTCCCCCCTGCCCTGCCCAGTTCCCAGACTTCCTGAACTCTAAGCTATTTTTAAGAAAAATATGCCCATTACACAATTATTTCTACCAGTTACAAAAATCAAAACTTCAACTTTTTCAGGACCAGTTAATTTACCAACTTTTTCACATGCCCCCTGATCTCCTGGTACCAGTGAGGATGGATTTTGCTCCAAACACAAGTCATTGCTCCAAACACAGGAACTAAAACACCAGAGAAATGAACACAGGTTCAGGTGTGTTCCAGCCCTGAGCTGGCAGATTGGATCAGGCTAATGGTCCATCAGTTCAATCTCCTGTCTCCTGCTTTGTTTTAGAAACTGTTTTAGGGTCTGAGGCATTAAAATATACATCCACCTCAACCACTCTGTAACCAATATTCTGGTTGCTGGGAGAGTTCTCATTATTCTGGACCTCAGAGCTGCCTCGTGGCAGTGAGTTCCACTGGCTGGGTTAGTTTCTTCATTTGTGAAAGGAACAATTGTCTCTTCTCTGAGTATTTTCTCTCAAGGTTGTTCTGGAAACCTGCCTGCCCCTGGGTTTCAACTACCTACTTTTAGTACTGCCTTTATCTTTAGTCTTGAACTATTTGGGTTTTTTAAAAGGCCACGAGTTTCTATTCTTCCTTGTTGGTTCACTTTGGATGCTCCTTCTTCTGTAACTGTTTCTTTTCCAACCAGCTTCTAGGAAAACACCTTTTAAAATAACAGGTGAAGCCCTTAGCTATGAAGCCAGACAATCCTCTCCGATAAGCAATACAATTTGGATAAACTTGGTTTAGTTTTATGGAACTGTTTTAAATTTCTCTGCCATCCACACAATCACCCTGGCTTTTATTTTGTATTAGAATTTAGGTTCTCATTATTTGCTATTCTTTAAAATGGAGTGTATGAGCAGGGTGGAAACAATAACAAAAAACCTCTTTTTCCCATTTCTCTTGGGTTTTTTGTGTTCCCAGATCAAACTCTTTCTAAAACAAAAAATAATAGTCTGCAAGACAGACACTCTGCTATTTTAAACTACTCATCTCCTAAAAGGATGATAACCTCAAAAAGGCACATTTGCCTCTGCTGAGATTCCTGTGTGGACTGAACTTAAAAATTCCATCTTTGGAGCTTAATGCCAAAGCACAGTGCAAGTTACTCTTGCTAGAAGCAAGGTTCTTGCCATTTCCTCAAGCAATGAATTATCTCCTGATATTCAAGTTAGTTCAAAATATCCTTTTCATTTAGGTATGCCAGGGGCCAGTCCTAAAAAAATTGCTTCTAATGTTTTTAAAGTTGCAAATTTTATTTTGTTCCAAAGCCTAATGGTGACATGGAAATTGCAATTATTGCTTTTGGTCTGTGTTAGCCTTTCTGTCTTCATTATTTAGGAATAGAAAGCTTTTGATATCTGTTTCAAATCAGAAGATTATAGGTCTGTTATTACATGCTGGAGAAGTACCCTTTCCGTGGGTGTTAATTACTGAGTATCCAGTTGAGTACACTAGTCATTAACCTCAAAAACGGTGACTCAGCAAGGTACCAGAGCCTAAGAAAAAAAAAAAAAAAGAGGGGAAAAAAGCGTGCTGTTATCTCACACCAGATGCCAGGCAAGATGTATTTCTAGAGGAAAGCTAACAGGCAGCCTAAGAACAAATGTGCATGGAGGTCTGTGGTACTCTTTCTGCTAAGATGACTTGAAATACTCAGCTGGAGGCAAGAGCACAGTGGAGAAAGAACTTCCTGAGGATCTGTCTGATACTCCCAAATCAATTAAGGTTTGTGGAAATGCTCCTGCTGGATCAGACCCAGAAAAGAAATAATTCACCTGTATCGTACCCAAGAAGGTGACCTGTGATTTCTAATGCTTGACAGAAATATTACACAGAACAAAAATGTTTTGGAATGGAGGATGAGTTAAATGGATGGGTTTTAATCTTATTTTTTTCCATAGACATGCAAGTCTGGGGATTTGTTTCTATAAAGAATGCAAAATGAATCACGTATCATGTCTGTTATCCACATACACACATTCAAGAAGAAAACAGACTGAGCAGACTTTCAGCCATGCAATGAATGTCTGCAGAAATGTATCCAACTACAGGCCTCTTAAGTCACTGTAATGGTGATGGATATGCAGGAAACTATAATCAATTACTTTGCCCTGAAAATTACACAGTTATTTTCAAAAAACCCCAACAGGTAACACTTGTTTGACACAGCAGAGCTTAATATTTCTCAGAAGACAGAGATCTTATAATATTTGAGCTTGCTGTACACACAAATTGTAACACTTCAGCAATACTAGTGCAGCTTCTGTGTAGTCAGATTGTATAGAACTAGCAGGTAGCTAACAGACAAAAGAGCCCAAAATAGAGAAATACATTTGTTAAACAGAAAAAAAACCCAAACCTGAACAGGGAGATCTAAGGTCAGCTTAGGAGATGTTCTCTAGGTTGATATTTGAGAATGTTTAAAAACTAGCCATTTGCCTCTGCAATGAGCAGCGTGGCCTTCTGTAAGGTACACGCTCTCACACTCTCGGGTTACCGACAGCTTTGTGCTTCCTCCTCTTCTGGCTCACAGCAGCTTAAAAGTCACTGCATGCTGTCCAGGAGATGTGGTGTGCACAGAGGTGGCAAAGGTGTCACTTGCCTTCTGGATACAGAGGGTGTATCTGATTCCCAGTATTTCACATAATTACTCAATACTCATAGAAAACATATTTAAAATATTACTCGATTGGCGGCCTAAGGGTACAGAGTAAACAACGTATTATACAGTCAAGCAGAGCCTCATCCCCCGAGAGTCAGAGCAGCCCAGGGGGAGAATATTGGAAAAATACACTCAGGCTGTGTGTGTTCCCCTTGCTGGGGATCTCAATGGAGAAATGATTAGCAGCTACAGGAGAGAGACTTGGTTCTTGTACAGAAGGTTCTTTGTGGAGGAGGAGTATTAAATGATTTTGCTTTTTCTACCTGCCCTTCCAATCTCCCCTAACATATTTCAAATTACACAAATAGCACGATCACCCAGTGATTGGAGGAAAAACAGTGCTGTGTTTCCAGAGCCCCTCTTCTCTGTTCTGAATATTGAGACTTCAGTTTCTTCCGCATCTTGTTCCTTGCTCTTCCTCTGTCCTTCTCCCTAGCAAATGTCCCAATTCCCCCAGGGCTCTGCTCCTAATGCTTTCTCCCCAAAGCCAGGCCAAACAGTTCCACACACCCTTCTCCTTCTATGCCTACTCCCTCAGCAGGTTCCCTTGGGCAGGAGACAGAAGCACTAGGTGACAAGTGTGACCATAAGAACCAGCTTAAAAAGCGAATTTGTTCATTCCAAAGCCCTGCTGGTGCTGAGGTGACACGGGCAATTATGCCCTAATACCACGGAGATGGGAACATGAAGAGGGGAGACAATAAAGCGGAGGCCAATACAGGCGAAAGGCCACGCACAGCATGAGCAGAGCCAAGACAGGTTAGCTGCAGGTGGGTGGCCACAAGTTGATCTGCCCGCAGCCTCAACATCTGTGCCAGTCATGTCGGAAGGTTACCCTGGCAAGCGCCACAGCCGCGGGGACATCCCGAATCCCTCAAGGACAGCGGGAGCAGAAGCACAACCCAACACAAGGCTGGGCAGGGGCACCGCCCGGCAGCAGCCGAGGACGTGAGGGACGAGCACCAGAAGCAGCCCCGGGCCGCGAGGGGAGACCGGCCACTGGCACAAGGGATGGACAGAATCGTCGAACCACAGAACAGGTGGGGTTGGAAGGGATGTCTAAAGATCATCCATTCCAACCCCCTGCCACGGCAGGGCCACCCGGAGCAGGTAACACAGGGACACGTCCAGTTGGATTTGGAATGACTCCAGAGAGGGACACTCCGCGCCCTCCACGAGCAGCCGGTTCCTGTGGGACATCCCTGCCCGGCTGGAGGGACGGAACGGTGCCGGGGCAGCGCGGGCCGGGCACGGCGGGGGCGGTGTAGAGGGGAGCGATGAGGAGGGCGGTGTGAGGAGGAAGATGTAGGAAGCGGCGTGAGGGAGTGTGAGGGGAGCGGTGTGAAGGGAGCGGTGTAGAGGGGCAGTGAGGGGCGCGGTGTGAGGGGCGGTGTGAGGGGAACGGTGTGAGGAGCGGTGTGAGGGGAGCGGTGTAGAGGGGAGCGGAGTAGAGGGGAGCGGAGTAGAGGGGAGCGGAGTAGAGGGGAGC
>VZUI01056287.1:0-21352 GCA_013401135.1 Cettia cetti | reverse complement strand
CATCCCATCCCATCCCATCCCATCCCATCCCATCCCATCCCATCCCATCCCATCCCATCCCATCCCATCCCATTCCCTGCTCTCTCCTCACCCCCAGCCACAAACACAATCTGTTTTCCCACAGAGAGCAGCTCCCTCCCACCCCCTGCAGCAGAAAGCTGTCCCAGAACTGCTGCCAGGACAGATTCACCCCACACAACCCCCACGGAGCCCCCCAGGGCTGCAAGGGGCTGCAGCAGCTGGAAGCAGCGCCTGGGCCATCAATAATCCCGCCCGGAGCCCGCTCAGGTGTCCCTGCGGAGCAGCCCCGCTGCGATTGGCCGCGGAGCCGCGGTTTCTACCTGGGCAGCCTCGCTCCACCCCACGCCAGCCGGGAACATCAATATTTCAGGGCAGGAAGGAGGGAGCTGCAGGGAGAGACAGTCACGCAATGTGTCAGAGGCACTTAGTGCAGGGCAGCGGCTGCACTCACCCGGGGAGACCCCAATGCTGCTGCTGCTGCTGCTGCTGCTGCTGAGGGCTTTGGGATCCCAGCAGGTCCCTGTGGGGCTGATCCCTGTGGGGCTGATCCCTGGAGCAGCTTTGGGATCGCACCAGATCCCTGTGGGGCTGATCCCTGCGGGGCTGATCCCTGAGCTGCTTTGGGATTGCAGCAGATCCCTGTGGGGCTGATCCCTGCGGGGCTGATCCCTGGGGCAGCTTTGGGCTCACCCCAGATCCCTGCGGGGCTGATCCCTGCGGGGCTGATCCCTGTGGGGCTAATCCCTGTGGGGCTGATCTCTGTGGGGCTGATCCCTGCGGGGCTGATCCCCGTGGGGCAGCAGATCCCTGGGGCAGCTCTGCCCCAACCCTGGAATGCAGAGCAATGCTGTCCCCAGGGAGACGCAGTGATCACCACGGAATCGAAGCGGGAATAAAGGTTTCATTGTTCCATTGGTTTGTTAAGTTTATGTCGCCCTGTTCAGCCCCTGCTCACCATATATCTGCCCTTTCTAGAATGTTCTTCCTTCTCTTGGAACCCACTGGGTTTTTTTTGCATATAGGCACCTTTTCTAGAATTTTTTCTCTTCCCTTGGTGCCCATTGGGTTATTTTTGTATATATGTACCCTTTCTAGGATGTTCTTCCTTCCCTTGTACCCCATTGGGTTATTTTTGTATATTTGCACCTCTTCTGGAATGTTCTTCCTTCTCTTGGACCCCATTGGGTTATTTTTGCATATAGGCACCTTTTCTGGAATGTTCTTCCTTCTCTTGGACCCCATTGGGTTATTTTTGCAGATATGTACCCTTTCTAGAATGTTCTCCCTTCCCTTGGAGCCCACTGGGTTATTTCTGCCCCACCCCTGTGACCCCATTGATCCCCCTGGTTCCTGGCCACCCCTCTGCACCATTTTCCCCACCCCTGTTGGACCCTGACCCTCAGACCTGCCCAAATTCTCTCACTTATAACCCCGTGCCCTCAGACCCTTCCTTGCTCTCATCCCTGGATTTTTTTGGAGGCTGTTGCAATCCTGAACCTCTGTTCTGCATCCCTGCACCCCTTGGCTGTTCCTGCCTGAGCAAGGAGCTCTGGAATTTCAAAGGAAAGCCCATCCCTCCCCTCAGCCCTCGGTGACCCCGGGCACCCCCCCAGGACCCAGCACCGCCCTCAGCTTGCTGCAATTCCCATCTCCCCCCACCTTGGGCTGGTGGGAAAGGAGCTCTGGAGCCAGCAGCCCTGCCAGGATGGGGCTGTGCACCCTCAGCTCTGTATCCACGGGATCGGGGTCTGGGAAAAGCTGCTGGGCCTAAAGGAAGCTGCAGAGGGGGTTTTGTAAGGGAAAATTCTCAATATTCCATCTAAACTCTGTTTCTTTGGGTCTAAAGCGGTTCCCTGCTGATGGGGAAGGGCTTTAAACTGGAGGAGGGGAGGTTCAGATTGGATGTTTGGGAGAAGTTCCTCCCTGGGAGGGCTGGGCTGGAATTCCCAGAGGAGCTGTGGCTGCCCCTGGATCCCTGGCAGTGCCCAAGGCCAGGCTGGAGCCCTGGGACAGGGGGAGCTGTCCCTGCCAGGGCAGGGGTGGCTCTGGGTGATTTAAGGCCCCTCCCAACCCATCCCATCCCATGTTTCCACGATCCTGAGTTCAGGGAAGAGCTGCTGGCGTTCCACAGGGCAGGAACTGGCACAGGAAAGCGACAGAGGGAAAACCAAGCCCAGAACACGCCAAAATCATCAGCAAATCAACTGCAGAGCCAAGAACACAGAGCTGGCAAGAGCAGCCACAGCCACCCGAGGAGGAGCTCTTCCAAGAGCAATCTCCATTTGTGTTATTAATAAAAACCCTCTCAGCCAACAACCAGGAGAAAAAAAATTGATCCCGTCCTCAGCAGAGTAAAATCCAATCAAGCTCCGCAAGGTGACATCTCCAAAGGCTTTGATTAAGAGGATGGTGGTTAATTAAAGGCCTGTGCACTGCAGCTGGAAGAAGCAGCTCCTGATTAGGACAAAAAAATGTCACTTTTGGGGACGTTTCTCCCTGGAGAAGCACGAACTGTTCTTCACGGGGAAGGATGGAGAGCTCAGGAAAGCTCTGGCATTGTTTCCACCTGGAAAACCTTGGGAATCTCTGCTCAGAATCCAAGTGAGAGGATCTGGGGGTGTTTGATTCCCAACAGCAAGGGCTGTCCTGTACCTGTAATTACAGCACCCAGGTGTGCAGGGTCTGGGGTGGGCCAGGGATCATCTTCCAGAGCTCCTTCCCAAAATGCCACCCACCAGCACAGTGGAGGGCAGAAAATATTAATTTTTATATATTTTTAAATCCATCTAAAAAGCAGCAAAAAAAAAAAAAAAAGAAGTTATTAGAAAAAAACCCACAAGTCTGGTGCTGTTTTGTCTCACGCTCCACATCCAAGGAACGAGTCCTGTGGGTTTGGAAGATCAGGAATCCTTGTGGCAAAGACATTCTGCAAAGACATTTTGCAGGAAATATTTATTTTTATATATTTTTTAAATCCATCTAAAAAGCAGCAAAAAAAAAAAATGAAGTTATTAGAAAAAACCACAAGTCTGGTGCTGTTTTATCTCACGCTCCACATCCAAGGAATGAGTCCTGTGGGTTTGGAAGATCAGGAATCCTTGTGGCAAAGACATTTTGCAGTTCCCAGCTCAGGAGGAAGAGGAGGATCAGCACTGGATTTGCTCCCACCCCCAGGGAACTCCTTGTCTGAGCAGGGAAAAGGGAAAATCTCCCCAGGACTGGATTTGTCCCCACAGTGCACTTGGAAAAAAATCTTTGCCACGGCTCCTCTGAGGGAAAAAAGAGGATAAACCAAAGGATGGGAAGCATTTCCCAGCAGCAGCAGCAGGAGCAGCATTGCTCAGCCCTGAGTGGGCACCGGATCCCTGGGGATGGGAAATCAAAGGCAGCCAAAAGCAGCCCCAACCTCATCCCTGTCAGCCTGTGCTTTCATCAGCTTCCCCAAAGATTGCTCCTCCATTGGAGGACTCCAAACCTTTTGATCAAAACAAAAAAAAAAACAAACAAACAAAAAAAAAAAAAACCAAAAAAAACCCCAACCCAACCAGATTCTTATGGAAAAACCTCGGGGCTGCCTCAGCTCTGCCTCAGCTGTGACATCTTGACCCAAATAATCCCTTCCCTGTGGAGCTCACCAGGATTTTATTTTATCCTGGGCAGAGGCACCAGAGAGAGGCTTGGAGAGAGGCAGAAATGCCTGGAGCTGATGCAGGGGCTGGGGTTTTATGGTTTTATGAGTTTTCCCCAATGATTCCCCCCAAAAAGTAGAATTTCCTCTGGAACTAAAGCAGCAGAGCAGGTTTGGATTGGGAATATGGAAACCCAGACCTTATTCCTCCTGCTCTGAGGCACTGCAGATTCTAATTATTATTTGGAGAGGGTGAGATTCTCATTTTCAGATGATGCAAGGAAATAAATCAGTCTGGTGCCTCTCCAGGGGGAAAAAAAATGCCATAATTGAGCTGCTTTTGCAAATCCTGCTTTAATTGTCTTAAGTGGCTCATCCTGACTGGGAGAATCTGTGGATCTCATCTTCCAAACCACTCTGGTCCTTCTGGAATCGCCAAAAAAAAGAGGATTTTGTCTAAACCCACCTTCACTTGTGTGATCACAGCATTCTGCTGCAGCTGGGATGTTCACATCCACATTTCAGGAATCAGGATCTGTCCCTCCCCTACACAACCCAAACCCTTCCTGGTGCTCGGGAGCAGGAAAATTTGTGTTTCACCCTCCTAATTACCCTAGATGGGGAGAATCACCCAATTAATTAAAGAGAGAGGGCAAAGCACATTTCCCACGCGGTGTCCTGGGCACCAGCAGCACCCAGAACAATATTTAGTCAAAAGAATTAAACGAGGGCTAATGAATGATTAATGAGGCTGTGCTGGGATGGAGGAACAATTTGTGGCTCACGTAACAAATCCTCTGTGAGGACGCGGCTCACAGGACACCGACGGTGACTCTGCTTTTCCTCCTCATCAGCAAAACCCTCCCCTGCAGCTCTGGCTCCTCATGCATTTTTAAAAGCTTCCGTGTCTGTCCTCCCGTGCTCCACGCGGCTCCCAAAGTGCTTTCCAAAGGCCATTAACACCTGCGTTAATTGAGCTGTTGCTGTGATTGGCAGGTCTGTAAAAGCCGCGGGGTTTTGGTGCTCCCCAAAGCAGCGCCCTCGGGTTCTGCTCTGCTCCCACCAAGGAAGGAAAGCAAGAAATTCCTGCTCTTTCCCCCAAGCTTTGTTTTGTCTCTCTCGGAGATCATTCGCAGCCCTGAAGATCTTTAATTTCTTCTTCTGATTTGTGGCAGCTGCTGCAAAAGCAGAAATGCACAAAAGCATTCTTTAAGTTCTACAGCAGCTACCCTGGCTCAAAAAAATTCCCATTTTCCTGCCCCATCCATGCCAATCTCCTCTGGGGATGAGTGGGATCATTTCCTACAGGTTTTGGTTAAGCCGCCCCAGGTGCTGAGGTGCAGCAGCTCCAAACTTCAGGTACTAAAAAGTGATTTTTCTTAAAAATAACTCTGTTTTCTCACCTCAGTTTAGGTATTTCCCCACTCTTTGAGTAACTGAGTGTGCTGCAAAGGAAATTCCAGCTTGACCTGGGCCTTCCCAGGACCCGAATTTGAGCTCAGGATGTTGGACTGAGCCACTTCTCGAAGCTGCAGCGTTTCCCTCTGCTGGGAGAGTGACTCACACAGAGAACTCCTCATTCCCCCTTTGCTTTTGGGCTGCCACGAAAGGTTTCTCTTTGTAATTAAAGGAAAAAAAAAGAGCAGTTTACAGCTGCCTTGCAAGATCACACAGCTCTCACGTCCTCACCTTTGATTTTTCCTTTTGCTCTTCGCCAGCCAGGAGAATATTCAGGATTAAGTTCCATCCCTTGTTGCTGACACACACTCCAGGCTTGAAAACACAAAATCAATCTCCAGCCCTGCTTAACCCTTCCTGAGGGCTTTGCAGAGCCTTGCTCAGGTAATAATGAATTCTGCTTCATGGCAGGCTCGGAGGGTAGAAAATTTAAAATAATATATAAAAATAACAGGTTATTGAAGAGCACACTGCATTTAATCATGAGTTCTTCCAGTTTAGAGGAATTTATCAAGGATTTCCTTCCCTGCTGCTCCTCTGGGGTTCAGCCCAAGTGGGACAGGATCAGTGTCCCTACAAACCCAAATTCCAGCTGCTGCTTTGGGGGCAGGAATCCTGAACAAGCAGGGACACCCCAGCCTGGCTTTCCCCTTGCTCATGAACTTGGGGGAATGTGGAGCTGGGTTTTATCGATTGCCAGGGGCTTGGGGCAGCCCTGATCCAGCTGTGAGCAGGATTTGAGAAGTGGCAGGATGGGGGGATGCTTTAATGGGAAAGATCCCTGGCTTAGGTGGGATATTGGGAAGGAATTCCCAGAGGAGCTGCGGCTGCTCCATCCCTGGAAGTGTCCAAGGCCAGCTTGGAGCACCCTGGGATGGTGGAAAGTGGCCCTGCCCGTGGCAGGGGATGGAAAAAGATGATTTTTAGGTCCTTTCCCACCCTAACCATTCCCAGATTCCAGGAATGTTCATTCCCAACTGCAGCCAGCCAGGGATGGGCAGCAGATCCCTCCCAGCCAACCCCATCCACGATTCCATCAGCAAGGACAAGTTTAAATCTCATTTCTGGGCACGGAATTCTCCACCACACAACCCTCTACCGTATCCACGACAGTTTTCCCAGGATTTTGAAGGAATCTGCTCTGTTTCCCAGCAAACAGGGCTGCTCCTGATGCTTAACAGGTATTGTTTTGTCAGCTCTCAAACGGGGCTGAGATTTCAGCTGGGCAAAGCTCCAAGTGCTGAAGCTTCCAGGCAAAGCTTCAGCAGAGTGAGGAAAAACTCCCAGAATCCTGAACCTCTTTTTTTTTTTTTTTTTTTTTTTTTTTTAATGCTAAATCTCTGTATTTAAAGCTTTTTTTTTTTTTTTTGCAAGATAATCTCTCAAGTCTGTGTTTTTTCCCCCCAAATCTGCGACAAACCCCTGAACTCTGCTCGCTCTGTGCAGATGGGGGAGCAGGAGGCTGCAGTTGCCATTGGAAGCTGTAAAGTCACATTTATTTTCAGCTGACTCCGACCTTTCTGCAATTAAACCTCCCTTTTTTTGCTGGTTTTAATACTCGGTGGCTGAGCTTTTATTATCAATAATGCAAAAGGTGTGAGGGAAACAGGAGCTGGCCAAGAGCTGATGGAGGGAATCTGGAGATTTGCTGCACCCCTGACACTCTCACATCACCTTTTGCAAACATTCCGTGGGCTTAGATCAAATAAAGGAATATAAAAATTGTTCTCAAGTATTTTTTTCAGTGGGAGGGGAATGGAAGCTGGACAAAGCAAGTCCTAAATTGGGAAAAATTGGAATAACAGAACAGCTAATGTTCAAAAAGGGATTTAAAATCATCATTTCAACAAAGAAATGTGGAGAGGACTGGAATTTCACTCACATCATTCCCAAATCCACCCCTCAGAACTGGGAGCAGCTCTTTGCCCAGATCCCTTCTGGGATAACTCTGCTGTTACATCCAAACCCCAGCCTGCTCTGGGACAACTTTAAAACAAGCTGCACAGGTTATAATTTCCTATTCCTGCACAAACAGCATTTTTGTTTTTGCTGGGCAGCTGGAGAAGAACTAAACCCACAAAATCACCCCCCAATGCAGCACCCTGACCCCAAATCCACCCCAGAGAAGAACTAAACCCACAAAATCATCCCCCAATGCAGCACCCTGACCCCAAATCCACCCCAGAGAAGAACTAAACCCCCAAATCATCCCCCAGTTCCATCAGTCTCCACATCCAGCACTCCCAGAGGGTTCCAGGGTGCTCCTGGAAGTGCTGGGCAGGGGAAGCAGCTCAGGAGATGCTGATGGGACCCTGTGACATCGCTGTCCCTGTCCCTGAAGGTCTCTGTCACTCAGGGACAAAGCTGCTGTTCCCATTAACTAAATTCCCATCCCTGGGCCAGATGATTGCAGATTATCTCCTTCCAAAGTGCAGAATTTGGCTTCATTTCCTCTTCCTTCAGCTTTTTAGCCTCCCAGTGGGATTTTTTTTTTTCGTGGCTGCCCCTTGAAAGTGTGCAAATAAACTCCAAAAGAAGTGACCAACCCTCTGGGACGTTCTCTGCCCTCCCAGTAAGAAATGTTTCACTGGTGCCAGTTTGCCTCAGCTGAGAGATCTTTGCCAGTCACTGTTTCCACCCTCAGGGAATCCCTGATCCTGGGTTTCTTCTTAAAAGAAAATAGGATACTACAGAAAAAAATTAGAACAACATTTGCAGTTTTTATTTTTTTATCTGCAATCTTCAGAATTCGGCTGGGGAAGGAGATTTCTCTCAATTTGCAGAGTTTTCACAAGGAAAGAACGGGCTGGAACAAACCCAGTGCTGGAAATTATGATTTGGAATTCCCTCAAGAGCTCCTTTTCTCTAAAAACAAATAAAAACTCAGTGTAAAGACACGACTGGAAACCTCTGAGAGGGTTTTAAAGGAAGGAACAAGAATTCCAATCATCCCTTTGATTATCAGCTTTTCCTCTCCCAATAACAGCGATGCTGAACTGGTGTTTTTGGAGCTCAAACCCTGCTGATGAATTTTCCTCACAGCTCCAAATTCAGCCCCGAGTTTTTCAGCTCCACGTGCCCATGGCTGGGAATAAATTCAGGATAAGCTCAGGAGGAGGTTTGGATGTCAGACACGCTCTGAGGGGGTTGTAGCAGCTGTAAAAGTGCATTTGGGGGGGCTTGAGATTAAAAATCAACAAAAGGAAAATCATAAATGATGGGTTGAAGGGCAGCATCACAGGGGAGGGAGCTGGAATGTATTTACGAGGATAAAGGGAAATAGAGGCTTTATTTATTTATTCCAAGGGAAGCAAAGCAACAGAACAGGACAAAGGGCAAGAATCTTCTTGAGGCAGCACAATGCAAATCTCCAGGATAATTTCCTGCTGCAATTCCAGGGAAGCTGTGGGGGAAGGAGGGTGTGGAAGAGCTGCAGGAACCAGAGGCCTGGGGCTGAACTCCCTGGCAGAGACCCGAGGGGCAAGGACACGTGTGGGGATGGGGAAATCAAACCTGGGCAAGGGCACGTGTGGGGATGTGGAAATAAAACCTGGGCAAGGACACGTGTGGGGCTGAGGAGATCAGAGCTGGGGCATGGGCACGTGTGGATGGGGAGATCAGAGCTGGGGCTGGTGCCCTGCCAGGCAGCCACTGTTTATCAGCCAGGAGAGCTCAGGCACAGCAGAGCCCTGGGCAGCCCCACAGAGCCCACCTGAACCCCTCTTCCATCACCTGAACCCCTCTTCCATCCCCTGACCTCCTTTTCCATCACCTGATCCCCCTCTTTCCCAGCACCTGAACACCTTTTCCATCCCCTGACCTCCTTTTCCATCACCTGATCCCCCTCTTTCCCAGCACCTGAACCCCTTTTCCATCACCTGAACCCAGTTTCACATCACATCCACCCCTTTTCCAGCGTCTGAACCCCCATCACCTGCACAGCATCCCTTTGCCAGCACTTCCACCCCTTTTCCATCACCTGAACCCCCTCTCCCAGCACCTGCACCCCTTTTCCATCACCTGAACCCCCTCTCCCATCACCTGCACCCCTTTTCCATCACCTGAGCCCCCTCTCCCATCACCTGCACCCCTTTCCCGGCACCTGAACCCCCTCTCCCAGCACCTGCACCCCGTTCCCAGCTCCTGCAGCCCCGCTGGCGGCTCCGGCCCGTGCCCGCCCAGCTCGGGCTGAGCAGGATTGAGACAGTGCCATCTACTGCCACCAGCTCGGCTCTTCCCGCAGCCAAAGGGACAAACTGAGAGAAAACCGATCCCGGGAGAGTCCCAGGGCAGGAACAGCAGCGCAGGAGGCAGCTCAGCTCACAGGGACAGCGCTCCATGAGGAACTCCAACAAAACGAGGGAAGAGCGGAGCAAAAGTGATTTTTGTGGTAGGGAGAGTGAGAAACAGAAATAAGTGGAATGCTGGTTTGTAGAAGGAGCAATCTGGATTTCCCAAATCCAGCTGATTTGGGGGTTCTTTCCTTGATCAGGTAAAGGCACCAAAGCCAGGTGGGAGCAGGACAGGGGGCTCAGAAAGAAAAAGGATGGAGAGAGAATTTGGGCAAGGGATGGAGGGACAGGACACAGGGAATGGCTTTCCCGGGTTTGGATGGGATTTTGGGAAGGAATTCCTGGCTGTGAGGGTGTGAGGGGCTGGGCTGGAATTCCCAGAGGAGCTGTGGCTGCCCCTGGATCCCTGGAAGAGCCCAAAGCCAGGCTGGAGCACCTGGGACAGTGGGAGGTATCCCTGCCCTAGCAGGGATGGGATTTAAATCCCTTCCAACCCAACCCATTCCAGCATTCTGTGAAACTCAGGAAGCAGAGGCCAAAGCAGTTCCAGGTCCCAGGGCTGCCCAGGTCGCCTGTCCTCAGCAAACTGAGCCTCCCACAGAGATGGGGAGAGAGAAATGAGCTGTGCCTGAGCTGGGAGCCCCATTTGGGATCCACATCCAGGCACTGAGGCACCTCCAAAAGCCTGAACACGGGATGGTTTGGGTGGGGAGGGACCTTAAATCCCACCCAGTGCCATGGCAGGGACACCTCCCACTGTGCCCACCCAGCCTGGCTTTAACACCCGGCAGACATTTGAGGTGAATCCGTGCATTCAAGGCCAAGTTCCCCAAGGTTTCATCCCTATTTTTCAGGATGCCACAACAAAACCAGCAGATCCCAGGGGCAGGTCCTGTGCAAGCAGCCCCTGACAGACATTTCACAGCTGCCTGTGCTGGTTTGGAGGGCAGACAAAGCTCTGCATCCTCCCCTCTGTCTGGGCCCTCACTTCACCTCCTGTGCTCCCAGCCAGGGACGGAGCAGAGCAGCGCTCCAGTCACAGCCCGTTAGGCAGCACAGCCCTGACGAGCTGTCCCCAAAAACGGCCCCAAATGAACCTGCCAGCCTGGCGTGAGCAGCTCTGCTCCTGTTCTGCTGCAGCTGCTCCCTGTCCTGCTCCATGGCATCCAGGGAGGGCTGAAGGATTCCCTGCTGTCCCATTCCTGCTACAGCTGCTCCCTTTTCTGATCCATGGGATCCAGGGGGAACTGGATCCAGAGGATTCTCTGCTCCCGTTCTGCTGCAACTCCTGCATTCCTCCCTGTCCTGCTCCATGGGATCCAGGGAGGGCTGGAGGATTCCCTGCTGTCCCATTCCTGCTGCAGCTGCTCCCTGTCCTGATCCATGGGATCCAGGGGGAACTGGCTCCAGAGGGTTCTCTGCTCCCATTCCTCCTGCAGCTGCTCCCTGTCCTGATCCATGGCATCCAGGGGGAACTGGATCCAGAGGATTCTCTGCTCCCGTTCTGCTGCAGTTCCTGCATTCCTCCCTGTCCTGATCCACGGGATCCAGGGAGAGCTGGAGGATTCCCTGCTCCCTTTCCTGCTGCAGCTGCTCCCTGTTCTGATCCATGGGATCCAGGGAGAGCTGGAGGATTCCCTGCTCCCATTCCTCCTGTAGCTGCTCCCTGTCCTGATCCATGGGATCCAGGGCGAACTGGATCCAGAGGATTCTCTGCTCCTGTTCTGCTGCAGCTCCTGCATTCCTCCCTGTCCTGCTCCATGGGATCCAGGGAAGGCTGGAGGATTCCCTGCTGTCCCATTCCTGCTGCAGCTGCTCCCTGTCCTGCCCCCTGTCCTGCTCCCTGTCCTGCCCCACAGGATCCAGGGAGAGCCAGAGGATTCTCTGCTGCCAGCCCCAAAAATGCCCAGCCAAGTCTCAGAGCGAAGGGTCACAATTCCTGCTCCATTCCTGACAGAATTCCCAGAACAGGATTAGCTGCTCTCTCTGAGGTTCCACAGCAGCAGCAGCACATCCAACACCCTCCACTTCTCATCCACGCCTTCCCCTCTTTCTCCAAGAGAGACAAAACAGGGTTAAGGTTGACAGAGCTCTGAGGAGCCTGTCTGGGAACTGGCTTTAATTCTGGCTATTGATTTGTGCATTAATGTGCCATTATCCCCACAATCTATGGCCGCTGAAACCCAGACAATGTTCAAATTTATTGCTGCCTCTCTTTTTTTCCCCCTCTTGTTAAATCACTTTTATTGTTTCTTCCATCTCCAGAGATGTCTCATGAACAACCTTCAATCAGACATTAAGGCTTCCAGTCAGGAAAAATGTTAAGTGTGCAAAAAGCACATTTTTAAATACATCATACCCTTATACATCTTCATAATCTTAAATGTTTTTTTGTTCTTCAGGGTTCTTTACCATTAATTCCAGTTTGGCTTTGAGATGCTCAGGAATTGGATCAAGGAGCTGCTGCTGGGAGGAGACCATGGCATGTTTTTATGGGAATTGCTTCTCCATAAAGTGGCATTTTTGGAAATATCACTGTTGTCGTGTGTCATCAGAAAAACATAAAAAAGATATAAAATATAAAAAATTAATATATACATATGTATATAATATATATGAAAATAATATAAAATATAAAGACTTAAAATCTAGAAAGGAAATTTGTTCCAAGTGCAGGATCTCCATCAGGAGGGATTTACACCCCTTTGGGGGACTCCCCCTTGTACACATCCAGATTATCTCTAATATTATCCAAGTCACCCTTGACATTGAAAATACCACTTGGAAACCTGCAGAAGCCCCAAAATCCATTAAATTAACCCAATTTATTCCAGATTCATCCACTTGAAACTCACCCAGCCTTGAGCACAGGGAGACAACCTTGGTCAGGGCTTTGAGAATCTTTCCCACCTTTCCAGGCTTCTGTAGGATTTGGGCTGGTCCTTTTTAATTTAACTTCCTTTACACTAATTTTAGTGAATTTTTTGTAAAAGACTGAGTGTTGGAAGCAGCAGCAGAGGGGGATTGAAACTCTCAGGGAAGATTTTTTTCCTCCAGTTTGTGTCGAAAAGCAAAAGCTTTCAATAAACCTCAGGATTTCACACACTAATTTAAATCTATCATCAGTTATTTCACTGAGTTATAAATCTAAATTGAAAATACCAAACCACAGCTCATCACTGCAGCCTGTGCTGATAAATCTTACTGCCCTTTTCTTTTTTTTGCCTGTAAAAACCAGGATTCTGCCTTGATTTCCTTACCTAAACTTTTAGGAACTGCCCTAAAATTGTCCATTTATTCAGAGAAATGAACCCAAAGAAGGCACAGGATGGGAAGAGACAACGCCTGCTAAACCCTGCCTGCAATTCCTGCAGCTTGATGGGGATTTGAGCACAGCCACGTCCCCTCTGAGGGAAAAAAAAAACCCAAAAATTTGTGCCCAAAACCCTCAAATATTGGGGTAGACAAAGGATTTCTCTCTTTATACACCCAAGAGTTCTTTATCATTGCTTGTTTTTATCTCCTTTTTATTCTGCACTACAAAACAATCAGATTCATTAAAAGCTAGGCCAATCGTGGACTGTGAACATTTATAAAAGAGGGATCTTACAAAATCCAAGAAATCTGTCAGGGCCACAAATTCCACAAGCTTGGAAAACCCAGCCTAGGCCTGCACATATGCACTGAGTTTTCTGGGCTTAAAAACCTTAAAAAACATTGTGTTTTCTGGGCTTAAAAACTTTAAAACCCTTGAGTTTTCTGAGCTTAAAAACCTTAAAAAACATTGAGTTTTCTGGGCTTAAAAACTTTAAAACCATTGAGTATTCTGGGCTTAAAAACTTTTAAAAGCATTGAGTTTTCTGGGCTTAAAAAAATCTTGCAAATAATCGAATTTTCTGGATTTCCAAGTCTTCTAAAGTTTTTTTTCTGGATTTCCAAGTCTTCCAAGTTTTCCAGGCTTGAAAATCTTACAAATAATTGTTTTCTGACCTTAAAAAAAACCTTTCAAAATCCTTCTACATTTGAAGTCACCTCAGAGCTGTTTTAATTTGAATTTGCCTCAGCACAGAGAGGGTTTTTTTGGGTTTAGGAGTGCATCCTTTGGTTTTCCTGGTGCAGCCATGGAAGGGTTACAGGGAATGCAGCACCTGCCTGGTGAGGCTGCATCTCTGCACAGGAATTTTGCCAAATGAAAATAAATAATAAAAAAAAAACCAAACCAGGCTGCACAAACTCCTGATGCATTGCAGATAGAATGTAGATCAGGCTAGCACGAGCTGGAGCTGAGCTGGCTCCAGGGTGGGAACACACATGTCCTTCCTTCTCCTTTCCTTAGGCCAGGAAAAGCCTTAAAAAAAATTAAAAAAACCCCCCAAAATATCCTTTAAAAAGCGCAGAAATGCAATTATTCCGTAGTAATCCACAAATCTCAGGGGGTTTTGGCTGTTCCTCCCAGCTTTGCTTTCACATTAATGTAAATAATCCATATTTAGAAGTGATAGAATTGTTTAATTAGGCAGCACTCCCGTGTCGTTACATTAATTGTTCATTTTGCCGTTGAAACAGCAGCTAATTGTGCACCCTAATTGAATTATGCACCGGAATTCTGTGATTTTTACCTCAAGAAAAGGCAGGAAATCGTTTGGGACATAAAGGAAAGGCCAAGAGACACCAGAGTCCCCTGCAGTGCCCAGGTCAGGCCCTGCTGCCCTCAATCCAGAGGCAAAATTTCTGGATATTAATTGGGATAAAGTGACAGAAATGGGTGGGAGAACAGGTAAAACCTCCCAGCAGCTTGCCCATAAAATAAAATTTGCAACATCAACCCTTCTGCCTTTTTTTCCTCAGCAGCTCTTTGTGCCAGATCTCCTCACCCACCGTCAGAAGGAAAACTTTCAATGTTATTTGTGTGAATTCCTTGATGCCACCAACTCCCACCGAAGGTTTCTTGCAGCAGACAGAGCTCAGATTTAAGGTGAAAAAAACCCCCACAGATCAGCAAAATGAGCTTTCCTTGAATCACTTTGGCCAGGCTGAATTTCACTTTTGCTGCACCAGCAATCGATAAATCCCCATCCCCAGCTCTGGCATCCACGGGGTGAGAAAATGTTGGGATCAGCAGAGGGATGGAGCAGAAGTGTGGAGTCACTGCTGCTGCAGTGCATTCATTACACAGCTCACACAGCTCCAAAAAACTCCTTTTTTTAACACAAAAATTCTCCTTATCTGGGGAGAAAAATGGACTTCCCAAAAATCTGATAAAAATCCCACGTAGGGATAATTCAGTGCTGCTGAGGAGCAGCGCTGGGTGGCCCTGGAGGATAAATTCTTACAACAATAAAGGAATTTTCACTCCTAAACTGCTGGAATTCCATAGGAATAATTGTTCTCCCAAAGGAAAGCCAGGTTTAACGGGTCAGGGACTTACAGGTGGGGTGAGTGGGATGGTGGAACTTCCTGGGGGTGATTTTACAGATAAATTAAGTACAGAGAGGACTAAATATAGCACTAATTTAATATAGGACTCCCTAAAAATAGAACTGACTAAATATAGGACTAACTTAATATAGGCTCATTAAATATAGGACTAGCTAAATATAGGACTAAAGCTCACAGCCCCGAAAGTCCTTTGCCCCTGATCTCAAGTTGAAAACAAGAGTTCACCCCTCAAAATATAGAACTCCACAGCCACCCCAATCCCAGTGAAAGACAAAACCCTCTCTGCTCTGTAGTTTGTAAATTTAGATTGAAGTTGCTCAGCATCCCAAAGGAAGTTCCCAGCAGGGCTGAATTCCCCCTTTGAAGGATTTGAAGGACTCCAAACATTTGCTCTGTAGCCAAAAAACCCCCAAATTTCTGATGATTTCAGGACAAAGAGGAGGAGCCCAGCCCTCATTAATGGAGTTCAGCTCTGTGCAAAGGCAGAGTCCCCTCTGTGCAGGGGATGTGATCCCTGCTAGAAAACCAATATTTATCAGGCCTTAGAGCAACCAGGGTGGGGTGGCAGGAGTGAAATCAATTTTTGGAAGGTTTTTTCCGCTCTCCATCTCTGCAGGGGTGTTATCCCTCCTCTGGAGCTGCCTCTCAGCCCGTTTGGGGAGCATTGCAGCAGGGGGAGATGCTGAACCAGGCACACCCCAAACCTTCATCCCTGCACACCTGGAGCAGCTGGGAACAGCCCTGGAATATTTCCAGAGCCACAGCAGCTCTCCCAACACATCCTGAGTCTGTTTTAATTCTCCTGGCTGCCCAAATTAACCTCCTGAATCAGCCTCTACCTGAACTTTGTGCTGAGGGGTCACCTGTGACAGGGAAAAGGTACAAAAGGGACCAGGGGTTGACACCTTTGTGTCTCATCCAAGATTTGCTGGCCAGGGGAGGAATTGAGGCCAGACAAAAGAGCTGCAGCTTGTTCCTGGCATTTCCATCACTGGAATTAATCAGGATTAAATTCCTGCTCTCCTTACAGGGACAGAGCCAAGAGGACAGGACGAGTGGGAAGGACTTTGAGCTGACAGAGATCAGGGTTAGGTGGGATTTTGGGAAGGAATTCCTGGCTGGGAGGGTGGGGAGGGGCTGGGATGGAATTCCCAGAGCAGCTTGGCTGCCCCTGGATCCCTGGCAGTGCCCAAGGCCAGGCTGGGATATTCTGGGATAGTGGGAGGTGTCCAGGAGATGGGACTGGATGGGATTTAAGGTCTTTTCCAACCGAACCCTTCTGGGGTTTTATGGCAGTGATTACAGAGGCCCCACCCCGTTTTGGATGGTTTAGGAACAGGTTCCCCTCAAAATCCAGCCCAGCTTCCCTGAGGAGATGCTCCCTGCTCTGCACCAGCTGAGGATTTTCCCCAAAGAGCCACGAGGGATGGGAGCAGCTGGCCAATTCCTGGGCCTATTAACAGCACTGGAAATCAGGGTTTAAAATATTCCTGATCAATAACAGCCAGTTTGCTTTGGCTCAGACTCTTCCTTATCAGTGTTTAAGTACAAAGAGAGAATAAACCCCCGAGTTTTGTGTCAGTAAAAACTCCTTTCAGCACTGACGGAAAGAACAGTTTTCCTCCTAAGATTCCCTCCCTCTCCACTCTTGAGAAAAATTGGTGCTTTGGTCACTTCCCCAAACCACACAATTTCTCTAATCCTGTTTTATTGTCTCTCCCAGGATTTCTGGCTGCTCAGAGCACTTCAGCAGGGCACGGGTGCAGCTGAGAATCTGATTTTGGAATTACACATCCCCGCTGACTTCATCAGCCTCCCTCCCCAGCCCTAACTCGTTCTGGCCACGTCCTCCCAAAAGTATTAAAGAACCAAATCCAGTCGAGAAAATCCTTCCAGCTCCTTCAGGGGAAACTTCTGTGAGTCAGAGTGTGGGCTGGGCTGGGCTGTGCAGAACCCAGCCCCGAGGAGAAGAATGGGGTTTTTCTGCTTTTCCCTTCCTGTGCCTAGTGAGAACCCCCGTGCCTGCTCCTCTGCTGCTCCCCTCTGGCCACACACCTGCCCAGGGGCTCTGCACCTGCAGAATCGGCTCAGACCTTGTTTATACACCTGACAGGTCCCTCCAGGGCCACAACTTCCTGCCAGGATCATCTCAAACCCCTCCCGGGCTGAGCTGGAGCAGGGACACGAAATAAACTCCACAGACAGGAATGGGTGATGCCTGCTCTCCAGAAATGTCATTTTGCACCTCTGACAGGCAGTGCAAGTTCCAGCTGGGAACTGGATTTTCCCCGTTTCACCTCTTGTAGTCCCTCTGCTCACGAGTCAGAACTTTCCAGAGCAGCCCCAAAAATCCCAGGGAACAAAAGGAAACGCTGGGAGGTTGCTGGGCCCTTTTTCATCTTTCAGTCTCCAGGCAAGCAGGGATGCAATCAAAGAAATGACATCACAGGCAGGGGCTGCCCTCCCTCTCTGAGCCTTTGCCATCCACAAAATGAGGAAAATCCAGGGGAAAAGTTGGTTTTTCAAAGCTCATCCAGGTTAGGACTAAAATGAGAGAGGTCAGAGCAGTTAGGGCAGGAGCTGCTCCCTCCCTTATTCCCTTATTTTGGAATTAAGGGTCAATTAAAGCCTTAAACAACGATTGTTAATTGCAGAGGTGTGGGAGGGGCTGTTTGGGGCTCAGAGCAGGTGAGTGAGTGCACAGCAGCTGAACCCCCAAACTGCTCCAAACAGGTAAAACTGTGCTGCACCTTCTCCAAATTCCAGGAGGAGGTGAATCCAGGGAGATCCATCAGCAGAGCCTTCCCTGTCCGTCACTAACTCCTCCTGATGGAGTTTATCTGGCTGAATAAATTACCAGGGCAATGTTTGCCTTTCTGGCCGTTTAATTAAAGGTTATTGTGTGCTTTGAGTGCTCCTCAGAGCGGCCTTGGCAGCTCCAGGCAGGAATTCCTTCCAGAGGGAGGCAGGGATTGCTGGGGGAACAGGGCAGCTGGCCAGGGTGGGCAATGCTGAGGGGAAAAGTGGGAAAAAACCTCGGGAACAGTGAGGAGGGAGTGCCCCAAAATCTCATTTGGGGATTCAGCTCATGGGAAAGGGCAGGGAAGGTGTGAGGGGAGCAGGGAGGGGCTGGCAGGAATGGCCTTGCCCTGATTCCTGCAGCCCTTGGATGGGACAGGGGTGGGAAAGGGAGTGAATTCCAGGACCAAGGAGGAGGGGAAGGTATTTCAGCGTTCCCTCTGCTTCCCACCATCCAAAGCTATGAAATCCATCCATTCTCTCCAGGCTGAGCCCGTTTGGCCCCTGGCACTGCTGTCTCCAGCATCTCCCTGCCTTCATCTCCAGCTCCCAGGGGTTTTTTCCATCCTGTTTTCACCTTTCCCCTTCATCCCACACCTTCCCCAGCTCCTGCCTGGCTCCAGTTCCCACCTCGACAGAAATCTTTTTTGTGATAGTTTGGTTTCAAATCCCTTTGGGCAGGAACCTCCCAGCTGAGCTGATCCATTTAACATCCAAGTCATCTTCCAGACAAGTTAAAAAGCAAATTAATCCCCTTGTATGTGGATTTTTTTTTTTTTTTTGAAAGCTGCCAACTCCACCACCTTGTTTATATGAGGCCTTTGCAAATTTATCCTGGTATAAACAAACCCATCGAGTTTAGGAGGTGGTGGAATACACATCAATCTGCTTTGCTTCTGTTATTAACACAAAAAACCCATTAGGCATTGCAGGATAGCAGGAATTGGAGCAATTATCTCTTGATTCCCTCATATTTTTAGAATCAACACTGAGCATACAAATGAAGGATGCTTTAGGGTATTTATTTCTAACAAGGGTTTTATTAAATGGCCTAAAGAACAATTGTAGTTTTTTTTTTGGATGGCTCATCCCATCTCACCCCCAGATCCCAAATCCTGCTGTGGTTCTGTGATCCTCAATTAAACATTGAAATAACCCCTGAAATATGAGGTTTACTATTCATTTGTCAAACCTCTCTAGAGCAGTCTGGATATTAATTTTATTTTCCTGGGTGCAGCACATTAATCTGGATTTCCATTTGATTTTCCTGAGTGCAGCACATCCCTCGTTGGAATCTCTGTGACTCCAGGCCCCTCTCCAGATCCCAGCAAGACTTTGGATAATTTTCCACTCCTGACAATAAATTCTGAGGGAAAATAAATTGCTTTTGGAATACGCAGCTGCATGCACCTCTCAAGCACCTGTTCCAGGTGGATCCTGAAGTCCTAACAAGGATTTTATTCCCCCTCCATCACTTGGAATATTGAACTGGAATTTTAAAAAGCTCTTTGAGAAATTAGATCCCATTTTGGTGTCTGAGGTGGCTCAAGAATTTTGAAAATTCTGGATTGGTGAAGGAGATTTGAACCTGGTTTGATCCACAGATCCCATGTGGATAATGGGTTCTGTCCAATAAAATCAAGGTGTTCTCCTGTTCATGGTGGTTTTTTACTGTATTTTTCCTTAGGTTTTATATTTAGTCTGAGTGCTTCATGCCTGACTTGCTCTGGTATTTATAGATGCTCTTACAGATAATTTGGGAGAGAAAAAACCAAATGGAGACATAGAAAAAAAAAAAAAAAGGTTTTATTTAACAGTGCTCTTCAAATCCTTGAATTCCACACAGGAAAAAAAAAATGTAGGGAGAAACAAAAAAACCTGGTTTTATTTAAAAGTGCTCTTCAAATCCTTGAGTTCCACCCAGAATAAAACTAGGGAGAAACAAAACAGGTTTAAGTGTTCTTCAAATCCTGGAATTGTACACAGAATAAAAATAAAAAGATAAATACAATGCTGCACACAGCAGGGACACAAAACAAATCCTCCTGGGAGAAATATCACCCAGGAATAAAAATATAATAAAACATAAAAATATAGGTGAAAAAGTTTGGGTTTGATGGCTCAAGTGAGGAAATTTTGTTTTCATTGGCTTCTTATAAAAGATATAAAAATTGCAAAAATCATTGCATCAAATTCTACACAGGAGAAAAAAAGGCATTTAATGAGTAGGATTAGGTGGGAAATTGGGAATAAATTCCTCCCTGGGAGGGTGGGGAGGGGCTGGGATGGAATTCCCAGAGGAGTTGTGGCTGCCCCTGGGTCCCTGGGAGTGCCCAAGGCCTGGCTGGACAAGATGAGACAGGCTCAATTTATGAGAAAACAGTGGAAAATTCGAAATTCCAGTATTTTCCAACTGCAGCACAAACCAGGCTTTCAAGAGTTAAATAATTCTGTTTTTTAAAACTGATTTTTCTGGCTCTGTAGTCCCTGCAAGAAAAAGGAGCCAAAATGCACATTTTCGCCTCAGAAGGACTTTGCCAACTTCTCATTTTCAATCATTTCAGCAGCAATTCTGTGTCCAGCCCCAGTAAAAAATTATTTGGCAGAAATTTGGCACCAAGGCACCATTAAACATTTCGTGTTTGCACCCCAATTCTCTGTCAAAGAGAGAGAAAAGTGATGGGTTTTGCAGCACTAAATCTTCCAGATTCCCAGAACTCAAAGCCTTCAGGATGGATCCTATAAAGTAAAAGAAAATAAACCAATTTCTATCATAAAGCAACACAATTTCAAGTTTTGTGTCTTTTAGAATTTAGGTTCAGCACAGTTGCTCATGTTAGAATCCAACTGACTTTTTAAGCTGAAAATCACCACAACAAAATCAAGTTTATGCTGATATCTTTATCTTTCCAACAAATATTTTGTCTTTTATTTACATTTAGAAGTTACATCATTTGCTGAAAACAAAAAAATAAATAAAGCAAGATTTTTCCTTTAGGCTCTTTCAAACATCTCCAAATCAAATTTTGCTTTCCCAACCAGAGCCGTTTTTAGCAGCAGACTCAGGGTTTTTATTTCATCTCAAGGTTCCAACAGCTGAGAAATCCCAAATTTTCCCCCAGCTGACAGGGATATCAACCCCCTTTCCCAGCTCCTGCCTGACAATTCCTGCTGGATTTGCTAATTATCAATGATTGCCACGCGGGTTCGTTAATGCCGCGGCAGAGCAGCTCCCGGGCCTGCAGGCCAAACCCGCCAGCAGAATTTCATCTTTTTATTCCCCCTCTCCTGGCTGGATTTTCCTGCTGCCCAGCATCTCCTGCTGCTCACAGGGAGGGGAGAGGGGATGCAGGCAGGAGGCAGATTGTGTCCTCCATCAAATCCCAATCCCACACCAACGCCAGGCCCCGAGCTGGGCAGGGCCTGCTGGCCAGACTGGGGAGGGCTCTGATGGATGGGAGGAAGATTTGAACTGGGGATTTGAGGTTGATAATGATGCCTGAAGTTTTAATTTCGTGTTTTTCAGGTTCTGTGGTGCCCAGGGTGCAGCTCTGAGCTCACAGGCAGGGTCACTCAGCTCTGCACACAGCAGGGACACAACACAAATCCTTCTGCTGCACACCAAGGACAACTTTCAGCCCAAAGCACAACCAAGGGTGGCTGCAGGGAGGAACAAGAAGGATGGGACCTGACAGCCTGCAGCTGGGACTGGACA
>VZUI01056282.1:0-21354 GCA_013401135.1 Cettia cetti | reverse complement strand
GCTGGGGACACGCCTGCCAGCCCCGGGGATCGCTGGGGACACGCCTGCCAGCCCCGGGGATCGCTGGGGACACACCTGCCAGCCCCGGGGATCGCTGGGGACACGCCTGCCAGCCGCCCTGTCCCCATGACACACCTGCGGCGCCCGGGGAGGGGACGCTCGGGGGGCTGGGGCCGCCCTCACCTGCCGCTGGTTCTGCAGCTCCCGCTCCACTTCCGCCACCTCCCTCCTCTTCAGGAGCACACGAGTGGATGGCGGGAGCGTGGCGGGGTCCCGCGCTGCCACCGTCCTGCCACGGGCTGCGCGCAGCTCGGCTGGGCTGCGAAGGGAAAGCCTGGGCACGGCATCTGCCACCGCCCAGGGGCCAGCGCTGCCCCCGGGGCTCAGCGCGGGGAGCCCGGCCCGCTCCCCCGGGTGTGCGGGGATTGTCAGGAGCCACACAGGGCTCGCCCTGCCCGCAGCCACGTTCTTGCCCGCCCTCGTTCCTGCCTATCCCTCTCACTCGGAGACACCCCGCACCGGTGCTGTTCCCCAGGGAAGGAAGGACAAGTCACACCACAATCCCAGGTTTCTTGTTAGAACCCACGAAATCCCCCTGCCTCTCCCCCAGCCCATGGCTGCAGTGTCCTCCCTGGGAGCCTCAGCTGGGGACACTGCACTCACCCAGTGACACCCATCCCGGCAGTGCCGCCCGGAGATGGGCACACAGACCGGGATCACGGGGCACACAGGACGTTGCTGGCCCGGCTGCCAACTCTTTGGTCACTTGCCAGGGGAGGGCAGAGGGGTCTCACTCACAGCAGCCGCAGCCTGTCCCGGAAAGCCACTCGCAAGCGCTCCTCCAGCTCCGAGTCCATCTCAGCCGGTGCCTCCTCCTTGCCCAGGGGCCTGCGGAGGAGCTGGGGCCGGGACAGCCGAGGCGGTGGCAGCACAACAGAGTTGCCAGGGGCAGCCAGCGGCTCCTGCAGCTCCCTGGGATTTTCCTGGCTTGGCTCCGAGCGCCGCTGCGAGGGCGCAGTGCGGGGCAGAGGGAATGCATCAGGGCTGCTTACAGCGAGGCTCCCACCCTCAGCCCTCAAACCATCCCATCCTTCCAGCCACACACACTGTTCCCTCCAGCCCCCAGCCCCGCTCCAGCCCCTCAGAACCCTCCATTCAGGCCCTTCAGCGACCACCATGCACAGCCAGACCCCAACCACTGCCCCTTCCCTGTCCCCCTCAGCCTGCTCCAGCTCACACTGCTCTGACACCCCAGGGGTGGCTCAGACCCCCCTGACTTCACCCACAGCACAGACCCTGCCTCTCTCTGCGTGTCCCAGGAGTGCTTCCCTTCCACTGCACAGGCCACCAGATCCCTGTGTGCTCTCAGGTCCCCTTTGTCCCCCCATATGTGTGCTCATGTCCCCATTACTCTACACCCACACTTGACAAGGAACAGAGTAGCCCTGACTTGGACACACAGCAACACTGCAGAAGGAATAGGGGAAAAGTCTTTATAATACAAACAATTCAGCCTTCCCAGAGTCAGCATCACCCATGCCCTGCCCATGGGTGACCACTGTGGCTTCGTGGTGACTTTCTCCATCCCAGAGCTGCTCACGGGGACCGAGCCAGAATCCCACACGGGAATTTGAGTCCATCACAGGCATTGAAGTGAGGGGGTGTTCCCATGCTCTGCCTGTGCTCGGTGTCACCTTGTCACCCAAGACAAGGAGGAAAATGGAAGAGAAGAAATGGAGAAACACGGCTGGGGAAGGACGGAATGAAACTGTGGAAGGGGCCAGTGCAGAAGAGGTGGGAAGGCTGTCCCTGAAGTATCCTGGGACAGGACACGGGCAGCCTGTGCTCTGCCACACACAGTGAGGGCCTGCTTGATGCTGGATTCCAGCTGGAGCTCCGTGTGCTTCCTCAAGGAGAGACAGAAGCTATGAGCCTCGTGTCTCTTCTCTCACTTCCTGTGGAGAGACCTCGCCATGGAGCTCGTCATCGTCACCTACACAGGGCACAGAGCAGCAGCATCTCAGCTACAACAGCCATCAGGAATTCCTCCCTGCCTGGCAGCTGCTCTGGGAAGACCCAGAGCTCAGCAGGGAGCAGGTGGCTCCTCACCTTCTGTGAGGTGGTTCAGGTGAGCAGCCCGGGCCCTGCTGCCACCGACCAGCGCCATGGCCTCGTGCTCGGGGCAGCTGCTCAGCGCCTCCTCGGACCCCTTCCCCTCCTCGTCATCCTCAGAGTCCACCAGCACTAAGACATCCCCTGAGTCTGCATTCCTGGCAACAGCAGAGCAAGCTGGATGAAAGGCTGAGGAGTGCCTGTTCCCTGCCCTACAGGAAGGCTGAGTAGTGAGGCCATGAGGGACTGGGCTGAGGAATGTCAACTCACCTGAATGCAGCACCTGAACAGGAGAGAAAAGAGAGAAGACAGCATTAGAAGCTGCTCCTTGGGAGTGCCACTGGTTTTACTGGATGGACAATGCCTGCCGATCCTGTGTCCATATCTGTGCCTCCCCCAGATGGTGACAGGCAGCCCCACGCAGAGGCACAGAGGTGGCAGTGACCTGCCCAGACAACCCTGACTCCAGCACGTGGGGAGGGACAAGCAGGTTAGGGATAAAGGCCCGGCAAGGAGGAACCACCCCCTACCTCTGAGGCACAGGAGAGGATTGTAGTACAACACAACCCCGGTGACGGTGAGAACAGCCAGGACGGACAGGACCACCACAGCACCCACGACCCCAACGATGTTCACTGGCTCTGCAGGGAGGGGACACAGACAGATGAGGCATTCCCAGCGCTCCATCAGCCAAGGAGCAGGCATGCTGCGTCCCGGGCCCTCCTGCCACAGCCCCACTCACGCTTCACCGTGAGGCAGACGAAGAGCTCCCTGAGCCCCACGGGGTTCTGGGCCTTGCAGACGTAGCAGCCGCCGTCCGTGCCCTGGGAGCAGTTGCGGATGGTGAGGCGGGACACGCTGCCCTCCTGGGCGATGAGGAACCTCCCCCCGGGCTGGATCTCCACCTCGGGCTGGCTGATGTCCCGCAGCCAGCTGAGCCGAGCCGCCGGCGTGCTCTCGGTCACACGGCACGTCAGGGTCACATTGTCACCCACAAAGCACGTCTGGGGGGGCTCTGATTCCAAGGAAGGGAGTTCTGAACAGCCCCGGGGGGAAAAGAAAAACAAAAACAGGAGGAAGGAATGGAGGCAATTAACGTAACAAGCAATCAAGCTTCTGGCTGATTAATAATCATTAACAGAAGGGAGGCAGGCAGGAGTCTGGGAGTTGAGCGCTACGGGTTTGGCATTTGGCTCACTCTGGAGCCTCCCAAGGAGTGCCCTGAGCAGCTTTCATGGTGCTCAGTCCCCTCTGACACCTGTCTCCATGTCCCCAGGGAAAAATGGTCTGAGGGCTGCCAGCAGGTAGATGGCAGAGAGGAGAAAAGCAGCCCAGGCATTGTTTTCCTTGGGATCAGCAGAGCTCTTGGGAAGCCTTGGAGGATAAATACAGCCCAGGTTTTCATCGGCCACTCAGATCCCTGAGATGCCTGAAGGGCACACACAACCCTTAAACCCAACCCTACCAAACCTCATCTCAAGCAGCCCACTGCCCCCAAACCACCTCTCACTTTCACACAGATGTGTGGAAGTTTTCCACAGGTGAAAATACTGCTGGGGTGAAATTTGTTGGCCCCTGAAGATGGGCCCAAAACACATCTTACCTACAACTCTTCCATGATGGATCTCAGCTGCAGAACATCTGTGCCTGGCGCTGCACATGTGCCCTGCCATGCTACCTCCTGGCTTCCCTGACCTTCTCAATACTCTGGAGGGCAGGGAATGACCAGGGTACCCACCTGCCCCACGTTCACCAGCTTCATTAACAGTTAATGAGGCAGCAAATCCACTCACTTATCTCCACAGTGCAGGCAGGCTGCTCCTGCTTCACCACGTGGCTGCCCACACACTTGAAGACTTTTCTGTGGGAGAGGTGGGAGCTGTTCAGCGTCTCCACGTGGGTGTCTGAGGAGCTGGTGGAGCTGATGACCCAGCTGGAGTTCTCCAAATCCTGCCCCTCTTCTCTCCAGTGCAGGGTGGGGTGGGGGTACCCCCCAGGCCAGCTGCAGAACAGCTGCAGCATCAGCCCCGACGAGGAGGTCTCAGCCCAGCACTTTGGGGTTGCCTGTGGTGGATCTATCAGCAGGGACAGCACGTGGTCAGAAACACTTGCAGGGCTGGAATTCATTTGTCATCATTCCCCTTGAAAAATCTTTCCTGTTTCCCTGCAAGTCTTTGCTCCCTGACCTGCATCCCACAGCCCCAGGCGTGCACAGCTGTAAGTGACAGCCAGCAGAGACCAAGAGGGGCTGTCACAGTCCCCACAGCCAGGCCTGGAGGGAGGGAAAAAATTATTGCCACAGCTTTATCCAATGGAAATGAGATAAACACAGCGGGAGAATGAAATCCCACTGCCCTGGTCCTCACGGCACAGCTGCCAGGGAGGGACACTGAGTCATCACTTGAGAACAAGGCACAGTCCTGGCTCCCTCCCAGCTGCTCCTTCCACACACACAGAGCCACACACGTGCTGATTGAACAGCCAGAGGGATTCTGGACTCTGATCCAGGCAGAATTAACAGGCTGTGCCCCTGTGTGTGCCTAATGCAGTACTGAACAAGACCCCACCAACAGATCAAACTAAAGCAAACCCCACACCAGAGGTGTCAGAGGGATGTCTGTGGCTTACTTTGGGGAGCATTTATCCAGGCGACTTTGAAATTACTTCAATTAATAATAAAAAAAATTATGGCAAACCCTCATGTGAGCTGCAAGAACACACCTTCCTGGGGCTTGGCTCTCCAGGAACTGTACACACACCTCAGGTGATCTTTGAAACCACCCAGCTCTGGCAAGAAAGTTCTCTGCAACACTCCCTGTGTCCCAGCTCTGGGGAGGATCAAACTGCTCCCAACCCCTGGCTGTGGTTAATAGGGATCCAGTCAGCCTGAACCAGCAGAAACTGCCCCACATCAATGGGACACAGCTCTTCCAGGATGCCCAGGTGCACACAGCCCCTCCAGGATACCCAGCCAGAGCTGTGCTTTCTGTGCTGACCTCAGAAACATCTCCTGAAGCCATCAGCTTTACATCCTGAACTTCTAGGTTCTCCCAGCACAACTTTGTTTAAAGAAATCTGCTCCCACAAAGTTAACAAACCAAAAGCCTAAAAATCTCTACCCTCCCAGCCTCACAAAACAGCAGCAAAAAGGGCCTGCTGTGGTTTGACCCACAGAAGAGCCAACAGTGCTTGCATCAACCCACCCACAGATGTGCCAAGGAATCCCTGGAGGTGTGGAACTGCACGTCTCCTTCACAGGTGCTTCCCATCCAAAACAAACACAGAATCACAGCCCAAGGCAGGGCTGCACCTTTGTCCTGTCACTAGAATGTTTACTCTACTGCTTGTGGGGTTTTCAAAGTGCACTTTTAAACAAAAAGAGAACTTTTTGGTACCACCCATGGTATGGGTTGAGGACTGTCAGCTGGTTATTCCCACACAAAACCTCTACATATCCTGGGAGGCTCTTCCACAGCAGTGCCAAGTCTGTGTCCAAAATTTGCTCCAGCCCAGGATAAGATTTTCCACCAACAAGAACTGTGAAAAAACAGGGCCCTGCTACAGGTCAGAGGTTAAATTTCTAACTTTTGCTGATGATTCTCCTGCTGACCTACAGCATTTCCAGAAATCTCTTTCTCACCTATCAAAGGGTACACTCACATCATCTTTGTCGCACTTGGAAATTAGTTGACACAATTAATTCCAGACTTATAAATGAAGTTCAGAGTGCAGCACCAACACTTGGCACCCTGTAAATATGTTTTGCTCCCAGGTGTTCTGTCCCAGTGCTCCAGATTTGGGGCTCCTCACTCCTAAGCCCAGTGCCTACATATCTGCTCCCTGAAGCAGCCTGGGGTTCAATCCTTCCACACCCCATCTGCACGTTCCTTGCTGCAGGAAGAGAATTTTTATTCCTGTAAACCTTCAAGAGGTTAATCTGTACAAAACAGGTGCACTGTTTACACACAGGTAGAAGGAAGGAACACCCTGAAGGCAAACAGGTCTCATACATGGGAAGAGCAGAAAGAAAGGAAGGGGCCAAGGGAGTACAGAGGATCAAAATGGGAAAAGCAGCGGATTTTCCCTCTTCCCAATCCCAAAGGGACCAAGAGTGGCACCAGGCACAGGACCTGTGCTCCCTGCTAATCTGGAGGGGGCTGTTCCCATGGAATACATGAGGCATCAGGGCAAAACAATGGTTCCCTGGCAGAAGCAGGATTAATTAGCTTGAGCGCTTTCCAGCCTGAACTTCTACCTGTGCTCTGAACACTTCTAAGGGAATGAACGGATGAAATAGAGATGGAAAAGGGAGAGAGCACCAGAAGACACAGAAGGGCTGAAAGAAAGGCCTGTGCTGATAACAGGTATGTTCTCAGGACACTGCTTCCACGTAAACCTGAGGAATTTTGTGCTTCCATCAATGTAAGACTCGTCAGCTGGGAAGAGTTCTCCCACTAAAAGGATGGCACTGGGGGATGGCAAAGCACACTTATCCCAAACAAGGGAAAGCAGACAGCAAGCAGCAGTCCCTACCCCAAGGTTTATGGAGACTTAAGTCAGCCAGATGAGGCAAAGAATCCCCCTGGAATAACTACAGGGAATGGAAGATGCGCCCAAAAACTCGTTTATCATCAGCAATGAAGAACAGACACAGTGAGGACTTGAGAGCTGGCATTTCCCCTGCACATGCCAGATCTGTGACGGGCCATTTGGACACACATTTTGGTGCTTCTGAGCTTATGTGTGAGAGATTCTGCACGATAAAGCCATTTGCACTTTCTAAATATTATTTTTTCCACCAGTGCCAGATGAATTTGAGGATGTGGAAGGCCAGAGGAGGAAGCTCAGCTGTGGGGATGACTTACTGGCCACCAGGAGCTGCACCCTGTGCTCATGGTCCGTCTTGTTCAGCACTTCCCTGCAGGTGTAGTTGCCCTCGTCCTGCACACGCAGCTCGGTGATGCTCAGGGAGCTGTTGTCCACCAGGGAAAAGCGGACGTCCGGGGGGAAGGAGACCCTCGAGGAGAAGAGAGGCGGGAAGGAGTGCGGATCCCCTTGGAACCAGACCACCTCCGTGGCTTCCTTAGACACGTTCCGGCATAAAAGGAGGATGCTCCCTCCCACCTGCCCAAAGACCACTTCATCTGTTCCTGGAAGAGAGAAGGGACGGCGTTAAGGATGTAGGGAATGGGCAAAGCCGCCTTCTGCCAGCAAAGACCGGGATATCTGAGCTATGTCAGCCTCGGAGGTGCTTCTTAGGGGACTGCTGAGGGACCTCTGAGTCCATTCAGTGCAGACCAGGATCAAGAAAAGGGACACAGCTCCCTGCTCCCCTCCCCTCAGCCCGCGCTACCTGCGGCCTCCCGGCGCGGCACCAGCCTCCAGACGCAAAGGGCGAGGAAGAGCCGCGCCGGCGGCATCCCGCCGAGGAGCTGCATGCCTCCGTGCCGCTGCCAGAGCCCCGAGGAGGCGGTACTGCGGGGCCGCCGCCCCGGCGAGAGGCCTGGGGAGGGCGGGCGTGCCCTGCCGGGGGGACCCGCCCGCCACGGCCCGTGAGGGGCCCGAGATGGGGTCGTCCATCGGGTCCCGCCGCCTCAGAGCCGCCGCTTTGGGCGACCGCCATCTTGCTCCCCCCCCCCCCCCCCCCCCCCCCCCCCCCCCCCCCCCCCCCGCCTCATCCCCGCCCGCCATCTTGGGGTCACCTCACGCCCCCCTGGGCCACGTGGGGCGGCCCCAGCAGAGCGGGGCCGGCGGTGCTGCGCGGGGCCGCCCGCGGATCGCCGGTGTTGGAGCCGGAGAGAGCGGTGTTCCCTAAGGGATAAGCGACCCTACGTCCAGAGAGCTGCCCTAAGCCACCCACTTAGAGACCCCCCCACAAGCAGCGGAGCGGGAAGAGCAGAGATAAACGGTTATTGCTCTGCGTAACCCTGCAACAAGGGCCGTAACCACGCAACTATCCTCGGGTTTCTCCAGGACATCTTATACGTGGCAGCTTGGAAGCACCAAGGCGTGAAGCAGAACGCTGAGACCCACAGGGCTACCCCACTGGGCCCTGGCACATTAAGTTTTAATTAACCTAATTAGCGGTAGGGGCGACGGTCCTGGCCCAGGTAACTGGAGCTCGGCCGGTCCCCCTCGGCTCCGCCTGGGGGCGCCATAGAGCTGGCGCGGGGGAGGCCAGCGGTGCGTCTCCACCAATGGGAGAGGAGCATAGCGGCATCTCCACCAATGGGAGAGGAGCATAGCGGCGTCTCCGCCAATGGGAGCGAAGCGGGGCGGTGCCTCCGCCAAGGGGAACGGTGTGGGGGGGCAGCCCGAAGCCGCCGCCGCCGTCGCAGCTACGAACGTCGCCATGCCGGTGGACCTGGCCAAGTGGGACGGGCCGCTGAGCCTCGCCGAGGTCGAGCAGAAGCCGGCGCACCCGCTGAGGGTCAAGTATGGCTCCGTGGAGATCGACGAGCTGGGCAAGGTGCTCACGCCCACTCAGGTGAGCAGCACTCAGCCCTGCGCGCGGGGGTTGGCGCGGCAAAATGGCGGGATGCGGTCGGGCCTCCTGCGCTGCCGCTCCGGCCGGAGCTTCACAGGGTGCGGGGGCAGAGAGAGGGGCTGAGCTTTGGGGGCGGCCTGGTTACGGGGGCGGCCGTGCCGCGGGAGAGAAGGCCCGTGGCTCTCACAGCCAGGGCGAGCTGGCACGAATGGCCTTGAACCCTTCGCTGCTGTCAGCGCAGGTCGTGCTGGCCCTGCGTGCGGGGCTGGTGGCTGGCGCTGACAGCGGGGCCGGTGCTAACGCGGTCATCCCTGCAGGTCCAGCATCGCCCCACCAGCATCGAGTGGGACGGCTGCGATCCCCAGAAGCTTTACACCCTGGTTCTCACAGACCCTGATGCGCCCAGTCGGAAGGACCCGAAGTTCAGGTAATGGGGATGGACAGCTCCGTGTCTTGCATGGGGAAAAAGGAGCATCTCTCTTGGCCTGAGCAGAGCTTTAAGGAGGGAGACTGTGCTGCACCGAAGGTGCAACTGTGGGGCTGTGGCTTGTCATAGAAATCACGTCCTTGCATCTCTCCTTGAGCCAGGGACAGCATCAGAAGGAGCAGCTGTTTTTATCAGGATACAGGGGTGTTATCTTATCAGGGGTGTCCAAAGGTCTGTTGTAGCGGGAGCAGCACAGCAGTTATTGTTTGCTCTAATTTAGCATATATATGAGTTGGAGTTAGGTCTTTGCTGGCATCAGAACCTTAAATGTGGGACCAGCTCACCTTCCTCAAGTCTGCCTCAGCAGTGTGTGGAACACCCACTCTCAGAGGTCAGGCTGTGGGTTTCCTGCACTGGTGGGAGCTGATTTTGGCAGGCTGTGCATCCCAGTGAGGCAGTGCCTGCTCTGGGACTGGTGCTCTTTGGGTTTGGCAAACCAGGAGCGGCAGCTGTTTGTTTACCCCATTCTGACAGCCTCATGGAAAGCAGCAGCTTGGAGTGACAAAGGGTCTTATCTGGCAGCTCTGCCAGTCGGATTGCCTTTCCTTTCAGGGAGTTCTTTGCCTTTTCCTTTCAGGGAGTGGCATCACTTCCTGGTGACCAACATGAAAGGCAACAATGTGGGCAGCGGGACGGTGATGTCGGATTATGTTGGCTCCGGGCCTCCCAAGGGAACAGGTCAGTACCTGCAGCAGTTCCCACGTGGTGCTACATGGATCACACCCAGAGCAGAAGGGTGGGGTGGGAGGGAAACCTGCAGGAAACTGCCTGTGGGAACAATCCACCTAGGATTGCTGGGGGCTGCACGTAGCCACAGCCAGCACCAGCAGGGATCAAGCCTATCTAGCACTCCTTTCCTAAGCTGCCCTAAGCTCCATCATCCCTAGGCAGCTGCGGGGCGAGGTGCTGACGCTGTCCCTCCCCGCAGGGCTGCACCGCTACGTGTGGCTGGTGTACGAGCAGCCGCAGCAGCTGGCCTGCACCGAGCCCGTGCTGTCCAACCGCTCCGGGGACAAGCGCGGCAAGTTCAAGGTGGCCGCCTTCCGCAGCAAGTACGGGCTGGGGGCGCCGGTGGCGGGCACCTGCTACCAGGCCGAGTGGGATGACTACGTGCCCAAGCTCTACGAGCAGCTCTCGGGGAAGTAGGGCCAGGCCCCGAGGGGCACTGCAGCACCCCTGGGTGGGGCTGGGCACGGCACTGTAGTTGTGTTTTGTTAATGAGTTGAACCCAACTGTCCTGCTCTGACCGCTGCAAATGTCACTGCTGCTGTCCCTGCTGTCCCTGTGTCCAGGCCTGTGCTGGTGCCCGTGGTATCCTAGCTAGAGAGCTGCTGCTGGGTGTCCATCCAAACTGACCTGCTTAAGGGAATCAAAAGCCTTTGTGAATTAGTGTCAATTCAGGGGGTCTCTGGTGTCTTGGGCTGGCTTGAGGTGGCAGGGGTGTGGGTACACAACCACTTTGGGGCAGGTGCTGGCTGTGGGGATTCCGTTTTCCAGGAGAGGAGAGGGCAGTCAAAGGGAAACTTCCTTTTTTTTTCCTTTCCCACCCCTACATTTGGCCAGTGCCTCCACATCACCACTACAGTAGTGAAGGTGCAGCTGGAGGGGGAGACAGGAGCTGGCCTAGAGCACTTGGTTCTGTTCTCTGCTGCCACTCAAAGCTGAGACCACTTTGTTTTGTTCAGTCCTGTGGTGATCTACGCTCTGCTCCCAGTGCAATTAAAAACTTCCCAAGGTACTTGGTGTGCTTGGTTGTGTTCTTGGGGGATGAGGGCAGTGCTCAGGGAGCAATGGGGTGGTGTTTTTGTGTACCTGGGATGAGGCTGGACCCTGTGCCTGGGGCTCCCCATGCCTGGGACTCACTGATGCTGGAGGGACACAGCTCAAAGCCATCATGTGTTTCTATCTTAAAAACATTCCCAGCCTTCAGTTCCTTCCCAAGGGATTTCCCCACACTCTCAGGCTCCTCAGGAGCCCCCACATCACTACAGCAGCTTTGACACCCCAAGAGTCAGTCTGGGCAGCGCCAGCTTTACTGACCTGAAGCCACTTCCCAGCCCAGCTGCAGGTCCCAGGTGCTTCCTGCTCCTCCAGCAGCTTTGCAGTGAGGCCTTGGGGTGTCTCCTAAGTGCCTAGAGCAGAAATGAGCCTTTGGTAGAGCCTGGTGGCTAAAGAAAGGTAAAAACAGTGAAGCCAATGCAATCCAACTTCATGGAATCAGGAGCCTTCCCCCTTTTCTTCAAGCTGCTGTATCAAAGCTCTGCAGTGACATGGTCTAACAAACAGGAAGCAGCAGCATCCCTGTGAAAACCAGGGATTCCAGAACTCAGGTGGGAGGTGAAGCCCTGGGCAGTTTTATCAGCCCAGCCATTACACCATTTCAGCAGGATCAGTGGTTTTCCAGGAGAACATCCCCAGCTGCCCCAGGCCAAGCTCACCAGAGTGGAGCTCATCAGAGGCTGATCCATCCTGGGACTGATCGGGCTGGGAGAAGGACATAAAAGCAAAAATCCATTAAAAAACCTCCACTGTCAGGAAACCAAGCCCTGAGGTTGCTCCAGCCCCAGGCTGAGGGACACCTGTGGAACGGGACACCTGTGGAATGTGTCCCCTCCCCGTCCCCACCTTGCACCTGTGCTGGGCCACGAGCCGCCCCTCCCGCAATGACACAGCCAGGCATCGTGATGAACACTTTTATTTACAAATATAATTAAAAGCTCTGACAGTTATTCATGCTCTTCCCTGGAACCTGAAAAATGTTTTTGTTGTTTTGTTGGTTTTTTTGTCCTTTTTTTTTTGTTGGTTTTTTTTTTAAAGTGCATGCAAAAGAAGTAAAGCCTTTTTTTTCTCTTTTTATTGTAAGAAAATACACAGTTTGAAAGTGTGAATAATGCAATATTTATGACCAAGATCATGGGGTTGGGGGTGGACTTGGGGGAGGAACAAAAAAAAACCAAAAAACAAAAGAAAAACCCAGAAAACAAATAAAAGAAAAACTGAAGAGGGCTGGGATGATCTAACAGACAGTGTTGAGCTCCAGAACAGAACTGGAGAGTGGGGGGTGGCTGGAGCAGGAAGGAAGGGGAGGGAAAGAAGTAAAAAAATTTTTGATCAGAGAAACAGTTAAAATACAATATGAAAATAAGTAAAAGCTCTCCTTAAATTCCTTCTATACACAAAATACACGATTTGACAAAGCCCAATTTGTGCTACTGGGATCCTGTGGGCTCATTTAAGTGTATTCACATTCTCTGCGACAGCAGAAAATGATATATGATACAATCAAGAATATGCCCAGGGGCCAGGGCTCGTCCCTGCTGCCCCTGGCATGGTTCTCCTAAAAATCACCACGTCGTCGCCCGCCCCTCCCCACCCCCAAAAAAGTAATAATATGTCACCACTGATATGTACAGCACGATTAAGGTTTTTTTTTTTTCTGTAAAATGTATCAAATTTTTTTTTTCAATCTTTAATAAAATTTTTTTATTATTATTTAATTATTCCTGATGAATAAATACCAAAAAAATAAAAATAAAATAAAATTATGCAGCAGCTAGTTAAGGTAAGGCTGCGGATTCAGTCTCTCTCCCCCTGGGATCGTAGATATCTTTTAATTATTAATATTTTTTTGCTTGTACTTTCATTGATTGGTGGTAAAATGAGTGATTGCTCAGAAGCAACATACATCCACTTGGTGGTTTTTTTTTTTGTGTTTTTTTTTTTGTTTTTTTTTTTTTCTCCATTAAAATTGTCTCCAAAGTTTTCACTGAAACATTTTTAATCATTGCACAGAGACATCAATACTGTGACATACTATGGAAAAGACTGCCAGGAGCTGTCCTGCACCGGGATGTGACGGGGGAAAGGGGCCCCTGATGGATAAGAATATACAGGCACTGGTCCGACACGATGTCAGTAAGAGAGACAGAAAGAGAGAGAGCACGCCCGTCAACATGGGGAATGTTGGGTTTGCAAGTTTTATCCTTACTTTGTTTGCTTTTTGTGATTTTTGTTGGTTTTTTTTTTTTTTTTTTAAATGGCAAAGAAATTTAACCTCATCTATAGTCCTCCTTGGGATATTCTAATGCGACCAAATTCCCAAAGCCCATCCGCAGGCTCTCCATGTCAAATGTCTCAATCTCCCGCTCCTGCCTTTCCAACAGAAACTTGATCCTCTCGCTGCGTTCCTTCTGGAGGGCGGCGAGCTCCTCTTCGATCTGCAAGGAGCACAGTCAGCAGCCCCCCAGCACAGCTCCACCCTGCCCCGTGGCCCCAAATCCCCTCTGCAGCCTACCTTCTGTTCCAGGTGTGCCCTGCGCAGCGACACCCGCTGCTCCAGCTTCTGGAGTTCCCTTTCGTGCTGTGCTTCTGTCTGCATCTTAATTTTGCTCTGGTACGCGTTGAGCAGCTCCATCTCCTGCTGGAGTTGCAGTCTCAGGGCTTGGCATTCTGCTTCCTGGGCCTCGTCCAGCCGGAGCTGCGAGAGCATCGGGAAAACAACACTCAAACCCCCGCTGGGAATTCCTCTGCTCACACACAAATCACACACTACCCTTTCTTCCCAAAGCTGCTGGAGTTGGTGGCAGAGGGAGAAAGCAGGAAAGGCTTTCATGAACAGCAGCTTTTCTGCTCACACTGAGGCAGAGCCTCAGAAAATCCAATCCTAAACCCCAGCACCCGAGGGGGAAAGGGCAAGGACGCGTGTTCCACAGGACGCTTACTCCAAGAGGTAAAGTGCCACCTGATGTGTTATTTAAACACTTCTAATAATTGGGTGGCTGGAGAAGTCCCCCCCAGGGTGCTGCCAGGCCCCAGAGCACCTCGAGCCCCCTGCACGTACCGCCTGCGAGGCCATCATCTCATTGATGCTCTGCTCATACTGCTCGGCCAGGATGGCGAGCTTCCGTGTCTGCTCGTCCTTCAGGCTCTTCAGAATTGTCTTGTGCTCACTCTTTGGAGTTACTTCCAGCTGGTGATTCTTCAGTGCTTTGTACTGCTTAGTTTGCACTTTGCATGTGTCCTGGAACTGCTTTTTGATCTGCATTTCCATAGCCTGCCAAGGAAGGAACGACGTGAAGGGCTTTGGGAACGGAGAGGTTGTGGTATGTTCTCATGGGTGGGGTGGTGGGAAGCACAGCTCCCCTGGGTGTGCTTCCCACAGGGATTAACCAGCAGCAGCTCAGGCCAGGAACAGCACCCACTCAGCCCTCCTCAGCCCAGGGCACTTCCACCTTCTGCCCCTGCTTCCTGCAGATCACCCAGCCCATCACCTGCCTCCTAAAACACATTTCACAGCATCATTCTCCTCCATGTCCTTCCCACCCCAACCTTGCACTATGTGGAGGCTGCAGATCTGAGAACAAGGGTGTGACAGAGTGACAGCAGCCTTCTCTCTGGTGGCCAGTGACCCCAGGGAACAGCTGGAACTGTGTCAGGGGGGTTGAGGTTGGGTATCAGGAAAAGTTCTTCCCCCAGAGGGTGCTGGGCACTGCCCAGGCTCCCCAGGGAATGGGCACAGCCCCGAGGCTGCCAGAGCTCCAGGAGCATTGGGAGACTGCTCCCAGGGATGCCCAGGGTGGGATTGCTGGGGGGTCTGTGAAGGGTCAGGATTTGGACTCCATGATCCCTGGGGGCCCTTCCAACTCAGGATATTCTGTGGTTCAGTGACACTGGGAGGAGGAACGTGCCTCTCCCACAGAGAGCAGCTCAGAGGTGTGTAACCACACTGGGGTGTGCACAGAGCTCAGCACACAGAGTGCTCTGTGCTCTTTCTGGACTCTGAAAGCATCAGCAACCACCTCTCCTCATCATTCTAAGCTGACACCATTGAGGGCCTGAATCACACACACAGCTTGTCAGAAACAAGTTCTGTAACACTTTGCTTAGGACTGGACTATTTTACCCAACAGCTTCAATGAGCACAGCACTTTAACAACCCTCCGTGAGCTCTGGGCTATCCCAGCTCACAACTCCCTTAATCCAGAGCTGCTCTGTGCAAAGGGAAGGGAGAGCACAGGCTGTAGAGAGCAGTGGTTCCACAGCACGGGTGCGGCACGGAGGAGGCACAGACACGAGGACAGAGGCTGGAGGAGGAGGAAGGAAAGCTTGCAGCACCTTCAGGTTCTTTGGTTGCTGCCGGAGCTCCATGAAATGCTTCCTGTGCAGCTCCCGCTCGCGCCGCTTGTTGTATTCCAGCTGGTTCTCGAGCTCAGTCTGGTGCTGCAGCCGGATGAGGTCCATGCGCAGCTTCTGCAGCGTGTGCAGCTGCCGGTACTCCAGCTCCCGCGTGGACTCGTCGTGCCGGATCAGCATCGCGTGCTCCATCTCCTTCTGCGTCCGCTTCTTGTTCAGCTCCTGCGCACACACACAGAGCTGAGCGCGGAGCCCCGGCCGCCTGAGGGCCTGCTCCCCGCTCTGCACGACAGCGGGCCCTCCACTGTCACGGGGAAACACAAACGCCACGGGGACGCCAGCAGTGACCACCGGGTGACCGTTCATTCCTGCCTCCGTGCCCTGCTCCTCCGGCGGCTCCGGGAAGGCCCCAGGAGTCCCCAGCAGGTGGCACCAGGAGCCCACGCAAGCCCTCTGTGCCAGCAGAAACTCGCAGCGGCTTTCAATGAACGCATCCCAGCGTGCTCAGGGCTGCGGTGACAGAATCGGGGCTCTTGGCTGGTTTAAATTCCCCTGTGCCCCTGGTGGGTACCGGGAATGAGCTCCCCCCATCATCTGCACTAGAGTGGCCAGTCAGAGGTCAATGTCTCTAACACCATCTCAGGTGAGAAAAAGAATTGTCCAGGTGGGATTTGCCCGAGGTGCAGCACGTTTCTAAAATGAGGCTGGAGCCCGAGGCTCACAGAGTTTTGCAGTGTTCACCAAGAGCTCCTGCACAGGGTGTCCACAGTCCAGGAAAACCTTCCCCAAGCTACAAACCCAGGAAGGGGAAGACACCAGTTCCCTCCCTCATTACTGCAAATATTTGTGTCTCGAGGTGTCAGCCACATCCTGTGCAGCACAGAGCTGACCTGGCTGCACCCCTTCCCCGACAGTGCTGGTGCATCCCTGATCCAGGCTCGGGTTACAGCCTCAGCGCTGTGCTCCCTGCTGCATCAGCCAGGCACAGCAGGGCTGCCCCACCCCACATCGTGCCCAGCACACGGACAGCCCAGCGCTGCCTCAGCCTAACCAGTTTCTGCAGCAGAAGCAAAAAAATATAATTATTCTGAGCTGCTGCTCACACGTGGTAATCCTGTTGTAACTCAACAGGAGCACCTGCAAACTTCAGCCCCTGTGGCTGCTACACCTGGGACAGGTTTGATCTGAGAGGATGGGGGAGGAAACAGGGCCAGGGTTTCCCTCTGCCCTCTTGACCCTAAGGGTGTAGCATGTGTTTACATTTAAGCAAAACTTGACCCGTGATGGCCAAGATTAAAAATTACATGTACTGGTGTGCCAAAATGACTTCCCACTGGCATGAAGGCAGGTAGGGCAGTGACCAGGCAGGAGCTGTGGCACATGTGCCTTCATCCCAGGACAGCTCAGCCAGCCTCTCCCAAGCCCATTCCACACCTGATTTCAGTTGATACAGCATAAACACACACAGTCATTCCACTTCCCTCAAACACATTCCTATTTACACAAAACCAACATCTGTGGTCAGTTAAAACTTGGAAAACACATTTTGAAAGTGTTATTTACTTCAGGTGATCCAGGTAGTTAGTACTAGCACATTTGAATTAGTAGGGATGTAATTTTCAGGGAATAAAACCTTAGATCATTCTGAAAATTAGGTCTCTCGTAAGAGCTTAAATGCAGGAGGTCAGAGGTGAGTTCCTGCTTCAATGCCATGCTAGGAAACTGAACTCTGCTCTCATCCCTGCCACAGAGCTGACATGCTGGGATAAGGGTGCTCAAATCTGAATATTTGGAATCAATTGTTTTCAGGGTGCCTGGGTTGAGATATCTGGATCTTAGCAAAGCAGCTGAGCAGACCCAGGGACATCTGGAGCCAAGGGCAGCAAGCTCTGAACAGTACAAAATATACTGGAAAGCCTGAGGGTAGCAGGCCAAGAACCATTGGAAATTTTTGACCACTCCTCACTCAGTTTTCACTAAAACACCCTCTCATCTGACAGTCCTTATCCAAAAATAACATCAATGAAGAATTCAGATACTACAGTGATGGCCACAGGAACATCTCCAAGTGGAAACTCTTCCTCCAAAGTGGTGTTTGACCACAGGCAGCCTTGAGACAAGGGGCAAAAACCAACGAGGGGAAGCAGGATGTGAAAAGCTGCTTCCTGACTACTCATATCCCCATCCCACAGCTCTCCCTGGCCCTCCCCAGAGCCCAGACTGGCGTAGGACCCACAAATTCAACACTGAGGAGCTGGGATGAGGCATCAGGCCCAGGGAAGGGGCCCACAGGGAATTCCTGTCTGCAGTCAAGGCTGCCATCCCTCAACTGACCAAAGCGGCCACAGCTGCAGGGAAACCATTTCCCAAAGCATTTTCCTTACGCTTTTCTCAGTTCTATTTACCAACTAGAAACATGAGGACCTAACTTCAGCCAAGACACAAAGCTAAAGCAGTTAAAGAAAGGCTGGGAGAGGAAGTGAGGAGTGCCATACTTCCCGAATGTTCTGCTGCTCCATCTCGTGCCTCTTGATCATCGTTTTTCTCTTGAAGAAACGGCAGTTTTTGTCGTAGTAGAGTCTCTGCTGGCTGAGAAGCTGGGCCTCCTCTTCAGCCTGTGTGTGCTGCAGGTTCTCTTTGTGTTTGGATATCCTTTCTTGCTTCTCTTTCTTGGGCGTGCTGTGGTCCTCATTCATTTCCTGCAGGGTCAAAACAAGGCTTCCCTTAGCACCACAGTGGCACAGGACTTGGGGGACCTTCCTGGCTCCTCCTCTGCCATTCAGTTCATGAAAGGACACCAAAATCCCACTGCAAAACCAACAGAACTGGACCTATCACCTGGCCATGCTCTGCCCTGCTGCCCCCACAGCTGTACCAGGACCCACACCAAGAGTAGGAGGAAAAGTGACCACTGAGCTCCATTTTCTTACCTTTACCTTAACAGCAAATTGTATTTGCAATGTGGTGGAGAAACTACTTAAATAATGCATTTTGGCACAGATAAGCTACATATGAAGTAACTTCTCTTCCTCATTTATGTAAGTGATCACAGGGCTTTTAGTCAAGGGACATTGAATGGCTGCTCTGATTACTTGAAAAAAGAAAAAAAGATGAGGAGAAAGGGGAAGAAGAACTCTCTGTGAAATCCCATTTTCCCTCATCACCCTTAGTTTCAAAGATTCTGCTCTACAGCAAATTGTGAAGGCACCTGTAGCCATCCTCACAAATTGTTCTGGAAATGCTGCCAGATGCTCCCAGTTCCTGAAAATTTACTTGCTGAGAATCCAAATTTGCTTCCAAGCCTGACAGTATCCCTTAAACCCTGGGGCTGGCCCAGGTTTATCATTCCACACCCCTTCAGCCCCAAAAATGAGGGTTTCTTGCCTCTTTAATCTTTTCTTTGCAAAGCTTGTATTGTTTCTTCTGACTTTCTAAAAAGGTCGCCAGGTCTTTCTTTTGCTGAGCCAAAATCTGTTGCTGGAATTTCTTTTCATCTGCTGCAGCTGCCTTTGCCTGCAATGTACAGAGAGGGGAAAAAATAACAATTAAAAAAAGAAAAAAGGTAAGTGAGCAGGTGCAGAATCCAGCACAAATCAGTGCTGTGGTTTTTGGTCAGTCATTTTGGTGAGTGTGCTAGACAAAGCCATGAGCACTCAGCCACAGGAAAGCTGCTGGCACAGAAAATGCTCACATAAGTCAGAGGGCTTCCTTGTGCTCCTTATCTCCCCACCAAAACCACCCCAGAGGGCACAACCACACCAGTTTATTATGTGGATTAGCATGCTGATTTTTAGTGACAGCTTTGTTACCCCCTCAAAGCTGGGTCAAAGCTCCCACCAAGGTCCCCACAGCCCTTTTTATGCAGCTGTGGCACTGGTAGATGCCAACAGAGTGCCCACCAACCAGAAAGATGACTCCAGGCTGCTTCAGCAGGGAGCACAAGGTCACAGAATCACTGGGTTGGAAGAGACCTTCAATATCGAGTCCAACCCAGCCCTAACACCTCAACTAAGCCATGGCACTGAGTGCCACATCCAGGGACGGTGACTCCACCATCTCCCCAGGCACACCATGCCAGTACTTCACCACCCCTTCTCTAAAAAGCTTTTTCTTACCATCCCTTGGCACAGCTTAAGACTGTGTCCTCTTGTTCTGCACCTCAGACCACGAGTTCCAGCAGCAGCTCCCACAGCCCCCCTTGGAGTCCTGGATTCTCCTGTCCCTCAGACCCTCAGGGACAGCTCCCTGCACTCACCTCCTTCTCCATCACAGCCACTTGCTTCTTGGCCAGCTTCTCCAGCTCGATGGACGAGTTGTTGGCGTGTGTCTCCACCTCCTTCTGCAGCTTGAGGCGGTGCTCGTCCATCTCGGCCTTCAACTTGTTCTCCAGGGCGATCAGCTGCTTCTGGTGCTGGCGCCGCATCCGCTTATATCCTGACATCTGTTCCCGCAGCTCGTTCTCCTGCTCATGCTCATGGATCTGTCTTGTAACCTGTGGTCAGGGACAGGCAACAAGTGCTCCATGCCTCGGCTTCCCACACAAGCCGTGCTGCTGCTCCCTGGAAGCCAGGCCCTGCTGTGCTCTCAGCAATCAACAGGTTTCAGAGGTGCTGCTGCTCAATTTCACAGAGCCACAAGGTTTCTCTCTCCTAACTTTTGGCCCCCATCTTTTCCTGAGATTCTGCAGTAACACTGCAGAAAATGCCATATTAGAAATAAAGGAAGGGACTGGTTACTTATCACTCCAGGACACACTGGAGCAGATCTGGAAACAAAGGGGGCTGATGGACATTTTTCAGACACAGGGGACAACCTTATTCAGACGCAGGACTCAGATCCTGAGGGTGGCATGGACTCCCAAGATGCAGCCAGAACCACCCCCCAGCCACCTGTTCTTTCCTTCCTCCTCAAGTCACCCTCATGGCAATTCAATCCCTCAACATCTATTTTCTGCTACGAGGAGCCTCCTTCAAAATTTCCCCTTAAAATTCAAGATGATGGCAGACTGAGCTCATTCCTTCCCAGAATTGAAAGTTTTCTAACAAGGGAACGCTGTTCTGGAACTGTGTGCTCTTAACAAGATTGATCAGATGGTCTAAGCAGATTTTAAACCCTGCTCAGCTGAAACAAACTCACAAGTTCCACATTCATTTCCATGCCCAAGTGTATCCATGTGAAAGGAAGAAAAAAAACCCACCCAACAGGCTGTGCCAAAAATGTTCAGAAGAAAATGCAAATGGTGATGCTTCCATTTCAAAAGAAGAAAAGTGTCCAAGTCTGGTTTTTATTTTTTTAAAGACAGTTTCAGTAACTTCACTTATGAAGATCTGCTGATCATTTATATGACCTGAGAACCAAAAACTTGGTACACCTGTGGAACTGCAGCCTCTGATTCTGCACAACGGGACCTTTGCTTTCACACTTAAGTGTGAAGAGCTCAGTTCTTAGAAGGTGACCACTGAAGCTTTATGAACCAAGAGTCCCTCCTGCAGCCTGCAAGAGCCCAGCCTTCCTGATGGATTCCTCCACAGCAGCCCAAAAAACTGGCCCCTACTATGGCGCTGCTGTCATTTGAAGTTTTGTGGAGAGTTTTGAAGTTCAGACGAAGGATGGGATACACCTTACAGAGCTGGGAAGGTTCAGGTTCAACAGGAGAGCAGCTGCTTTAGGGAGCTGCCATCTCAGTGCACTTGCTGGCTCCAGGGCTGGGAGGTGACAAGAAGCCAAGTCAGAGCTTCAAAATCAACAGATGAACACCCTGACTGAGGTCACCCAAGGCAGGCAGCAAGTGCCACCTGTCTCGGTTCAAATGACTCCCAACACTTGGGAGGAGTGTGAAGAGGAACTTAAGAAGAGCCTCCCAAAGACTGCAAAGGAACCAAAGAACCAGCCCAACCACTGTCAGACTCAGGTTGGTCACTTCAGTGAGGCTGAGTATCCACCAGGAGGTGATGATGGACCATCGCCTTGTTTCCCAGCCTTCAGCCTTGGAGTCAGAAATTTCATGTAAACAAAATAATGTTTATAGAACTTTTATCATGTTTTTAGATTCCTTTCTGTGAAAGGACAATTGATGGACACTTTCTAAGACCAGTGGAGTTGAAGAGGTTGAACCTCAGTCTTCCAATCTGGTCTC
>VZUI01056278.1:0-21375 GCA_013401135.1 Cettia cetti | reverse complement strand
CACCCCCCCCCCCCAAAAAAAAAAAAAAAAAAAAAAAAGACTGAGGCCTGACTTGTAATTTTCAAATTCCTAGAGGCAGCAAACTCAGTATTCTGTTGTCTTTGGGATGTTCATGAGTTTCTCTGCACGTAGCTGACAGAAGTTTCCCACAAGGCTTTCAACCCCATTGCCGTGCTCCATGGAAATCTGTTCCATTGAATGCAGTCCAGGAAAACTGGTCTGTGACTTCCACAGGAGATGCTCATGAATAATACATCTAGCTGCCTTCAGCAAATCCAAACCTCTAATGAAAAGCAAAGGCATATTCCCAGTTTGAGCTCTGCTGAACACCAGATCAGACCCTGGTGATGCAAATCCATGGCCAGGGGCAGGATGCAGACCTTCAGCCTGCCTTAACCTGGAGCTCAAAGCCAAAGACTTCTCTCTAAATGTGCTGCTTCACCTTTTAGAACAGGGATTTATAGATACTGGCTTATACTATTAGATATTCTCTCCAGTACAATAAGCACAGAGATTTTTTTTTTTTTTTTTTGTATGCACTACTGCATAAAGATTTTTAAGCAAAATTTTTAAATGCATTTTTTATGCATATAATTGTAGGATCACAGACTGGTTTGGGTTGGAAGGGACCTTAAAGGTCATCTTGTTCCACTCCCTGGCATGGGCAGGGATAGCTTCCATAATCTGGTTGCTCCAAGCCCTGTCCAACCTGGCCTTTGAACACTTCCAGGGACGGGATGTAAATTTTTTTATAAATATACAAAATATTTTTCACCTCCACTGCTGCCTCACATCAAATACCTGAGGCCATTCAGTGGTTTAGCAACAGGATTCTAGAGGAGGTTCAGTCTTTCATAGGCACTGGCGGGGGTGGTTGGTTCCCCAGGATGTCCCCAGCTCAAAGCCTTGAGCACATACGATGGCCAGCAAGACAGAGCAGCCTCTCAGTGTGTTTCTGGGAGCATGGGCTCACCCCTATCACACCTGGTGGAGTAGATTTGGTTTGGGGTCTCTGTCTGGGGAGAGAAGGCCAGAATCGGGGCTGATAGGTTTGCTTTGCCCCAGGTATCTCTGCTCCTTGCCCAGCCGTTATTCCAGGTCATGCTGGGGGCCATCTCCATCCCCACTGCCCAGCACTATCCAGAGCCCTGCAAACTGATCAGGCTGCTTCATGATCCATGGATGCTGGTTTTAATTAAAGCTGCCTCCTCTGCATCACTCCCAGCCTTGTGCAGACAGCAGCACAAATTATTTCAGCCTCTAATCCACCAGATGCCAAGCTCATAATTACAAGCTTACATTATTCAGGAAAATTCTCCCCCTGCTCCCACTGGCTCAAATGAAGTTGGAAGCAGAGAACTAAGGAGAAGGTATACAATGACTAACCCTCCACTTGTAACCTAAGCAGAAACCTGATTATGTCACCTTCAAACCTCATCTCAGGAGCTCCTGGGGAGCAGCTGCAGAGGGGGTGCGGAGTCAGCCCAAGTGAACCCCTCACTCACAGCCTCCTTCTGGGCTGCAGGTAGCGCCTGGTCCCTTGAACTAATGAGACAGGTCCCAGTTAGGAGAGCACAGTGTTTCCTACTTGTGAGAATCCATTCTTAATCCCTACTGACACATTCTGGGAGTGGGGTGCAGGTTAGGGCTCCATTTAGACCTGAAATCTCTTCTGGAGTTACCATTCCCTCACTCCTCTGCAGGTGGGACTGGGGACATTAATGGGCTATGACTGCCCTGACCACCCTTCACTGGGACCCATAACTCTCTGCCCTGCACAAAGGTAGGCCCAGAAGGTTTTCCGTGGGCACCACGTGTTGACCTCACTTTCAAACTGCTTTTACAGCATATGAGGTTCAAGCAAGCCATTTTATCTTCCAAGAACTCTGGGGTGGGGGGGGAATCCCCCAGACTCCTGACCCTGCATTCCAGGTGGAGATGTCCAGCACTTGGACCTTGCTTTTAGGACCACCCTTGGTAGAAATAGTACTTAAATTCTGAAGTACAAGACCATTGACAGATAATCTTGTTTGCAGAGTGGGAGGTTGTCTTCTTCCCTGTTATCATCAAGAGAGCAGAAGACAGGGCTGCCACCAGCTCATTCCTCACAGGCTCCCTTTACCTCAGGGCTCCTAAAATTTGGATCAGAGGCACAACAGCTACAGTCAACTCAGGATTTGCTGTTGAGGGTCTTGGAGGGAGATGTCAGACGCAGATGCTGTGCACCAAGACACCTGAGTCATGCAAACATGCAAATAAACATGAATATTAATTGATGAGAGGGCTTTATTGTCACTGCAGGATTGCAGGCAGCTTCAGCTCTTTCATGTGTGGGATGTGCAGTGTCTTATTTCTCTCATGTCTCCAGTGTTGTCATAGAAGCAAGCAACATATTTTCTGGTACAGATCTACTCTGGTACATCCCAGCTGGTACATTTCTTGCTTTGTTTCTGTCTCCAGAGGACAAGAAGAGCCATCTCAAACCTGTGTGAACTTTTAGGATGTTGCAGCATGCTGGGTGTTTTCAGAGGACGTGTGGTCTCCATCTCCAGAAAACAGATTGAAATGGCAGGGGTGAGTGGTTGTACCAGAGAGTGATGCTGCTCCATGGGTTTGGACTGTTATTGCAAAAGTTAAAGAATTGATGTAAAAATATCAAATATTTTTAGAAATTTTTGTACATTCAGCCTTTAATAGAGGTGGAGGGGAAAGATGCTTCATGAGTACAATTGACGTGGAATTTGACTTAAATGAAGAAGCTGAACAAGCCCAAATTCACACTTAGAATTTATTTCTTTATTTAAGTTTCAAAAGCTACATAAAAATGGATCCAGCTCTGGAATCTTTTTCCATCATGGAAATCAAAGTGATTCAAATCCAGTTAATTCCCAGGTTCTGTAACCAGTTTGCTCACACTTGTGGCATTCAGTGATCCCACAGAAACACAGTTCAAAGCCAGGTGCCTCACCCAGGGCCCTGAGCGCCAGTTGTGCTTCAAAGGGAAGCCTGCTGAGAAGCTGGATCTGGAGACACAAGGCACCTGGGAGGGTGTCCCTTGTTGCAGGGAGACAGGGTCCCTGTGCTTCAGCTGGGGACCAACAACCCCAGCCTTTGCTCAAAGCTGGATGTTGTGCTGACTCAAATGAGCATTCCTGCCTGCGGTCTAGCAGGAGCTGCACACTGTGCTCTCTGTGTGTCCTAGCTGAGGAGATGTTTTCTATAACATACGGAGCTCCAATCTATGTTTATAACAAGGCATGCCACTTAAGAATACAGCACTTCCCCCCATGCCAAAGAGAAAACAACCACCCAGGAGATAAAGTGCTACTCAGAGCCATCTCAGAACCAAATGTTTTTCTTTTCAGTGAAATGAAAATGCAGCACGATTAAGACTGTCAGCCTGAACACAGAGCTCCATGCAAAAGTTATAAAAATTTGGTTTCCTGGGCCGCTTTCTTCCTTCTCACCCAGGCACCTTGTACAAAAGCATCAAAGCACAGTAAGCAGCACCCAGCTGGTCCAGTCTCTTCAGCAGGAACATCCTTCATCCTGCAGAGCTCAGAAAGTGTTGGATGGAGACACTGGCCCTCTCTGGAGGCAGCAGGACACTCTGCAAGCAGGCATTTGCTCTGAACTCTGCCTGGCCAGATATTTGCAGCTCTCTGGTACCCTCAAAAAGACACTGGCTCCCCTCTCACACCACTACTCACCACTCGTGGTGTCTCTGCAGGCACTTATCAAGCTCTGCCATCCCTCCATGGGCTCAGCCTGGAAGAGCTTCCATCTATTCTGGCAGGAGTCCCTGGGAGATCAGCTTTCTGCTCTCCCTCCTCTGCACATCCCTGAGGCCATGCCGGCAGTTCAACGTGGCCCTGAGATCTCCCACTCCCCCAAATCACTTTTTCCTGGCTGAAAAGAACACCCTCCTGCCCTTGGAGGGATGCCAGTAGCCTCCCATACCCAGCCAGAGCCTGGGATCTCCTCCATCTGCAGCAGCTTTGGGACAAATCCAAACTTGGGAAAAGTACTTTTGCTTTTACCAGGAGAAAGCTCTGGTGCTTTCCTCTGACATAAAAGATGATGGCTGGGGCTCTTCTGGAGTCACAGATAATCCTAACTATAGTTACAGCTCCTATTTTAGCAAACTTAACTTTGGTTCTTCACATAAATCTTCCTCAGGTCCAACCTTCATGTTTGTCTTCTATGAGGGAAATTTGCTTGTCTCTGTCCCACCTAAAAATAGATGGAAAGGGGTAAAGATGGAGCAGGGTCTTCTCAGTGGTGCCAGGACAAGAGGCACAAAGTAAAATATAGGACATTCCACCCAAACATAATAAGAACTTGTTTGTTGTTCAATTGGATGGACAAAGCAGCAGGTTGTCAGGAGAGGCCATGAACTATCCAACCCTGGAGAAATTCAGGCACTGCCTGCATGCAGTCCTGGGCAAGCTATTCCAGCTGGTCCAGCTTTGTGGAGGGCTGGATCAGACACTTCCAGAAAAACCTGGAGAGATCTCCAACCTCAGCTGTTCTGTGATCTGGTCACCCCAGCCAAAAACATTGCTGTAATTTTATTGACAGGAGTTGCCAGCCCCTTTCTGTAGCATGTGGACATGCTTCCCCAGCCTTTTGGGAAAAAGCTTGGCTCTCCAAGGAGGCACTATAACTGTGCCCCTTTCCCTAACCCTTAAGCAAATTCTTCTTTAAACAGAAATCTAATTCATAGTTTAATTTTCTTTCTTTTTTTCCCATAAAGTAATGTCCCAATCATTTTTTATTTCCTGCATGTGTCAGAAGGCAGAAATCAGGGAGGATGAAAGCCAAACATGGGAGAACTGGGAATCAGTGTCAGAGCCACTGAGTTACCTCAGGGTTGCTGTCAAATCCATTATTATTCATTACAGTAACCTCCTGCAGACTAGTGGACATGTGTCCTATTAGTCCTGCAGTCATCATGGGTAAAATAAAAAGCTTTAGACAGTTCTAGGAAGTATCTCAATTTCAAGCCAGTTTTATATTATATCACAGCGTATTTTGGTCATTGCTGCTCACTTGGGTCCTCCTCAGAGCTGCTGTTACGGGAACAGAATTTCTTCCTTAGAGATTACCATCTCTTGTTGAATATAGCTCATGCTCTGGGTGATAAAACTGCAGGGAGTTTAATCAGAATCAGGGTGGAATCCAGACCTGAGCCCTGGTGAATTCACTGGGGCCAAAACTACTTAGGTGGCTGTTCAAACAAAAATATGTATTTGGGAAATTTTATTCAAGACTACAATCAATCATGTTTCAACACTGGACACTGTTTGCTGGTGCTAACATTTTTCTTCTTAGAAAATAATTTTTTAGGAAAAAAGTCATTGTTCTGCAAAGCTTGCTGACCTTTGCTAATTAGCCACGCATGTAGGCACACAGCATAACTTCATGCTAAGCTAAACAATGAGCAGCCTATAAATAAAAAAAGATCTACTGCTAAATTTCACGTTTGGCTTTAAACTAAAAGATTTCCAAGGGGGTAGGAGGTTGCTTCACTCTATATTTATCTATTTAATTAACAGAAAGGAAAAAACAGGCCCCTTTGCCCTCAGACTGGAACATAAGGTCAGGATGACAAGTGGCATGGGCAGGGCTGGGGGAGTCTGGCAGCTCCACTATCACCATGGATGTGCTGTCAGCAGCCTGGGCTCGACACACTGCATCCATCAGGAAATTATATTCTTCTCATGTCCTGAGTCACTGCCCTGAAATTTTACATCCATGACGTGTTAAAAAAAAAAATAGTATGCTCAGTCTTTCCTGCTAGTTCCTGGTATGTGATTGCTAAAAACATCAGCAGAAAAATACTTCCTATTTGTTTCCAGAGGTCCTGGGGAATGAAGGAAACCTGGGAGTGGCTCAGAGGCTCTCCTCGAAAATGGCCCTTGTCACACAGCCAGATATTCCACAAACCCCAGGAGCTGCTGCTGGTGAAGGGATGAGGCATGCCCTCAGCCCTGAGCTGTGTCTGTTCTCTGCTCTCTCTGCAGGCACCACTGCCATGCTTGGCCACAATGGGAGCTGTCCTTGGGCTGAAGGGAACAGAGACCCTCATGCTCTCTTGGTGTCCCTGCTCTCCTCTGCTCTTCCTGGGGCCCTGCCTGGCTCTAGCAGGCTGATGATGGACCATCTCCATAGGGAAACTGGCACAGAACCTGCCAAAACATGGGGCTGCTGAGCTGAGCCTACCTTGAGCTGGTGGTGGCTCAAATGCCATTCGAAGGCAATGCTTTGTCTTGGATATCTAAATTATGAACCTAGGCCTCCAAAAATGGCTGGTTTTGCCTTTCTAATGGGGTGATGAGGCCCTGGCACAGGTTGCCTAGGGAAGCTGTGGCTGCCTCATCCCTGGAAGTGTCCAAGACCAGGCTGGACAGGGCTTGGTGCAACCTGGGATAGTGGAAGGTGTCCCTGCCCATGGGTCTCTTCCTATTCAAACCCTTTCATATTTTATGACATTTGGACACTGAAGTGTCCCAAATGCTAGAACGACTGACAAAGAAATTATTAGAAAGTGGATCCTGTTTTGATAAACCTGATCTTACTGTTAAAATCATTCTTCAGCTGTAAACTTTGACTCAACCTCAGCTGCAAATCCAAGGTAGCAGGTCATAAGGGTTACTGGAAGAACAGGAAGAAAGGATGGATGTGGACTGAGGGGTCTTTGACACTAATTACAAACACAAGTGAAGGCAAACAGAGAAGACAGCAACTTTGACAATCACATTCCTGAGAGGAACTAGGGAGCAGCAGGGACCCTGAACACAAGTCTGACATCCATTGATGAAAAGTTGGATGGCAGGATTTTTCCAGAAACATTCCAGGTTTGTCTTCCTGCCTGCAGGAGCCTGTGGTCATCCTGCTCTGCCTACAGGAGCCTGTGGTCATCCTGCTGTGCCTGCAGGAGCCCGTGAGGGCCATCAGAGTCCGGCGATGAGCCATTGATCAGGTCCTCTCACCTGCTGAGCTCAGCAGCACCACAGCAAGGGGGAAGCTGAGAACACTGAGGATTATCTGATGAACAAGAAGCATCAACTGTGTTCTTTGATCACCTCCAGGTTAACACTCATGGCACAATTTTAATTGCTGGAGATACAGTCACACCACTTGGATCTGTCCCAAGGACTGAGAAACTCGAGGACACTGCTTTTTTTGTCCCTCTCTCTTGCTCATCAAGTAACTCTGGCCATGCTGGACAGATGTACAACATCACTGCAGTGCCTCAGGCACCCAGCTCCAGTGGAAAAACACAAGAAGTTCATACCCATGTCATGCCGAGCTCTATCAGCCTGTAAATAGCAGTGATGGCCCTGAAGCACCCGGGGGAATGGGAAATAAATATTCCTTCCCCTGGATACCACTGGGGTAAAACGCATCATCTGAAGGTCCCACTGTAGGGCAAGATTCCCCCAAGGGGCTGCAGATGAGGATGTTGAGTTTGAGGCTGCTTGCTGGCATTTGGAAGGAATTTGTTCCACCACTGGAAACTTTTGTGGCCAAAGCAGTTAGAGGGGGAAAAGCCAGTTAAACTTTGGCTTTTTTCTATGGAGGGTAAACTTAGAAACATGATTTAGATGCATAATTTAGAAAACCAAGATAAAAGCTGCTTACCCCAGAGCTTTTTTTTTTTTTTTTTTTATGATTACTGCTTACCAGGCTTAGCCACAGGGACTAAGTGCCATGTTTGGAGTGCAGACTCTTCTGGCTGGTAGCCATGAAACCCACCACGTGTAATTTTTGACCATGTAATTCATCCTCCCTGAACAAACTCAAAACCTAGTGAAGCAGGAAGGAATAAGATGTGAATTGCAAAGCATCTTTGTACACTCAGGCTTTGGTGACCAGTGATACCCCTGTTACGGTGTGATGAGATTTGCCAAGGGGTTTTCTGATCAGAGAATATCAGTGGATGATAAAGCTGAAAGCCTTGACACACCAGAGGAGCTGTGTCTGTGTATGGACAGTGAAAACAGGTTTGCCACTTATTTTGTCTTGGTCTAAATGAAACCAAAATTAATGCCCTGGTCTCATCTCACCCTAGACAGGCTTCTAGTTAACAACTCTGAATAATTCAGGAGAAAGTCTCTCTCCTGCCAATTACTGCTGCAGACAGCACCTCCTGCTCCTTCAGTGTGCACAGCCCTGGCTCTTTGCTCCTCTGGCAGACACTGCCTACCCTGGGCAGGGGAACACTGCTGTGCAAAAATGAGATTTCTGTCTGCTGCATTGGCTAGACACTTCCATGTGATAAAGGGAAAAGGGAAAATCCAGCTCTTCTCCATCATGTTGGGAATATACTGTTGGTTAGTGTCATGTGTAGCTTTAATAAATTCATTGCTGCTGTAAAAAATCTCTCCTACTGAGTGAGGTTGTGGTTAACGAGACAAATTACAAAAATCTGTGCATTTCCACAGATGCAAATCAATAGTGGGACACTGCTCCATGATGCCCCTTGAGCACCTCTTGTGACAAAGAAGTTTTCTGCAAACAGAGTTGGAAGAGCATATTGGGATATACTGAAATATCCTCAGTCACACTTTGTACTGGTGCCTGACAACAGTCAGGTTTTTCAGCCATTTCATCCTGCTCTCACACACTCTCCCAGCTTCCAATAAGAAAATATTGAAACCTTGGCTTTTTCTGTAGGTGTTGAGAAATCAAACTCCCCAGGGTTCTGGACACTGTAATTAATTTGTTCTCTTTCTAATGTTAAAAACTTTGTTGTGATTTCACTGTCCCAGACAGACCTCATGGAAAAAATGGTGCATGTCCCTTCTCTTAATGGATTAAAATAGACTGGGAGGTACGAGGTAGGAGCAGAAGGCAGTGATTGGATCATGCACAAGTTCTGTTGGTTTCCATTTGCCCCCCTTCAGCAGAAGCCCGAGTGCCTTCCACAGCACAAGAAACTTCCTGCCAAGCTCTTGAAATGACTGTTTTAACATCTCTCCGTGGTGATCTGCACAAACCCAGGCAGTCAGAGTTGTTGGCAGGCAGGTACCACCTGCTCCCCTCACTGGGACTCAAGCAGGGCACCCCAGCCAGGATATGGGGAAGCCAGGGAAGGATTTCTGCCAGGCTGTTTGCCAACTGGTTGGCCCCCAGCACCTTCTTGTGCCTGGAGCTGTTGCTCCAGAGGGGCAGGACCTTGTACTTTTTGTTGAAATTTGTGTGGCTCCTGCCAACCCATTTCTCCAGGCTGTTGAGGTTCCCATGGATGGCAGCACATCCATTTGGGTCCATCAGCCATTCTGCCCAGTTTTGTGTCACCTGCAATCTTGCTGAGGGTGTTCTCTGCCCCACCATCCATCAGTCAGGTCATTAAGGCAGAGGTCTGGGCAGCACATTGAAGGATTTCAGCCTTCTTGGTGGTCCAGGTTGGTTCTGATGAGCTCAGGGCGCTATTTCAGGATACAGCCAGGAGCTCACCTTCCTTTTTAAAAGCCTGAACACTTGCAAATATCGGTGTTAAACTGGGGCTGTTAGATTTGCAAGTACAAGCACTTCCGAAGTGCCAGCATTAAAGTTTCATATCCAACTTAAATCAGTTCTCTCAGCTGTTGTTCACTGGCTTACAGACGCTTTTCCCTGGAGCAGACAGAGCTCAGGAATGCATGGTTAACATGTGGTTTGACATGATATTGCCTTCTGCTGCAAAAGTGAGTAATGGGCCCTAAACTCCTATCACCAGCTAGTCAAGGACTTCCTCTGGATCACAGCGTCTTGTCCCTAAGTGGTGCCAGGAAAACTCTTTGTGGGGCCAGGCTATCAGAGCAGTTGTGGACATTACCTGGTTTAAAAATGCATAACGAGGAAGAAGCAGCCTGCTGTGTTGACTTGGCATTAAGTGCTCCTCTAAAGATTAAAGCAAGGGTTCCACTCAGAAACTGGATGAACTTGCAAGGGAACTGAAGCTGAAAATAAGTTGTGATAAGACATGCCCTTGTCTAACTTTTGAGTGGGTGACTTTTTTTGGAGCTACTAATGAAGGTAAGTCCAATGGCCTGTGGCTCACTTTCAGTGACTCCATTTAGGGACCAGTTAGTAAGAGACGCATGTAAAAGGAGCAGCCAGAATGTGTCATTCCCAGACACTTCATCCCCATGGAGATCTCCTGCCAGTATCTTGTTTGCAGTGAGACCAATGACCTGGCAGTTCACCTTTAGGCTCCATGGGAAAGTAATTGCAGGAGGAAGCATGGGGAGGTCTGCTTTTGTCAAGCAGGTTCTGTCAAACTGGCAGCTTCCAAGTTCAGGTGAGGAGACCATCAGGCTGTGATCAGCTTAATCCAAGGGAGCAACCAGGCTGCAGTAAAGAGCTTAAAAAAAAGATACAGTCCTCTAAACTTCATAAGAATAGAGAAGCACATAGAGAACAGTGATGTTATTGGTGCTGCCACAGAGGGAAAGACAAGGATAACTTTCCTTCTAGACATTGCCCTCAGCAGATGCTGCTGGCCATTGATGTACTCACCAACTAATCCATGGGAATGAAACTCAAGGGAACAGCTTGTGCAGTTCTCTGGCTGGGTGAAGAGAGAACATTTTCTGTGGTGGTCATGGGTGACATGAGAGAGGTACTGATGAAAGGAAAGATCCAGGAGAGGAGGAGAGCAGAACTGAAGCTGTTTTGAAGAGAGCAGAGCTCTATGATTGTGTACTGTAGGAGGTTTGCTGGTCCTGGGGCTATAGCAGTGGAAGAGGTGCAGCATTGTTTGACTGTCTGCAAGAAACCAGGCTACAAGAATCCTTTTTTATCATTTTGATAGCTTCCACAGTAACTTTTGTGCCATGGATTAATGTTTTTGCAGGGAAAAAGATCAGAAAGCTGGTTGACTTGTTCATGGGTCTTCCTGCATCAGCAGAAACAGGTCTCACATTCAGCCCCTCTTGGCAAACCAAGTTGTGCTTAGCCTATAGCTAGAAATGTTTATATTTTGTTTTAATATTTATAATTTGTCCCTGAAAACTGCACTGAGCATGTCATCATGCTGGAAAGTGTTCAGCTGGTGTCAGTTGAATTAAGGGAGATGGGCAATTATCTTGCAAGGAGTCTATGGATTCAGGTATTAAAACACCCACCACTACTGCAGGCTGGCCCATGTGAAAGGCTCAGCTGCTTTGCAGTCTGTTTTTACAACCCCTTGGGGTCAAATCATCTCTGCAAAGGAGGATTTAATGAGAAGGACTGACCTGTCCTGCTCCTCCTCCTATTCAACAATGACATTTTACCCAGCTTGTCCTCTCCCCAGAAGACAAACCACTCGTCAGGCTCATTTTGTACAATGGGTATTTCCATGAGATTGCCATGGTCCCCCTGGGGGTTTCAAAGGCCTCTCATGGAGAAGGATTTGCTTGGCCCCTGACTAGCCAACCTTGTGTGCCCTGACTGGCCAGCCTTGTCCCATAATGTCATGGCATCAGTGCAACAAAGCCATCAGCCACCCTTCTCTACCTCAGGAGCCTGTGCCAGGAGAGGAGAGCAGAAACACTCCTCCCAACAAAACCTGCCCAACCCAGCAAGTTCACCAGGTAAAGGTTTGTCAGCAGCTGGGTTTGTGGCAGCTCCTCAGGATCCCCACCAGACAATTCACCCTGAAACCCAGTCTTCCAAAATCCTGGGGGGGGGAATGAGAACATGCAGGTAATGTCAGTCTGATTTCACCAGTGAACTAAGCCTTGGTCTGAGGGCTCCATAGCTCCTCTTACAGCCAAGCATTTTGCAGCCATCACAGAAGAGGGATGGGGAGAAACAGGGTGTAATTCCAGCAAGTCCATGAACTTCTCCAGTTGACTACAAATAAGAGCATTTGTGACTCAAAGCTCCGAGCATTTGGAGGTATCTCTCCTTCTTCTACCAGGAGAAAGAAATGTTGTTGCTAAAAATGGGGGCTGGGGTGGGGTACATACAGTCACAAAATCCCAGAATCATTTAGATTGGAAAAGGCCTCTGAGCCCATCAAATCCAACAGCTGCCCCAGCACTACCATGGTCACAATTAAAACATATCCACAAGTGCTACATCCACATGGCTTTGAAATCTCTACAGGGATGGAGACTCAATAACTGCCCTGGCAGACTGTACCAGTGCTTGACAACCTTTTGGACAAAGAAAATTTTCCAATATCCAACCTAAAACTTTCCTGGTGCAACATGATCTATTTTCTCTTGTCCAATTGCTTGTTACTTGGGAGAAGACACCAACACTCCCAAACTTGCCCCTAAGCACCTTCCAGCCTCTCAGGACACTTGCATTTGAACCTCAGATTCATCTTGAGTTAAAAGGACAATGCCCATCACAAACCTTAAAGCAGCTTGGCCAGGGGTCTGGGGTCCTCTTCCCTCAAACCCTGAGCTGCATTTTCCTGCAACTGTGACTGGTTGCCATCAGATCATGGTGGCAGCTCTCCATTTCAAATAGTTAATTTTGCTTTATGAGATCAATCCCTTTAGTAATTTGTTTTCTGCCAGTACTGCAGACAGCAGTGGTCAGAATATTTAAAATACTAGACTGCAGCTTTTCAAAAAGTAAATCTGGAATACCAGAAGGTAATGGAAAGGTGATTGGATGTTAGGGTCTTTTCATGGTAGACAGAGTTTATATTCCTGGCCATGATTTGGTTTATATTAGGCAAGGAAAATGAAGTTTTATTATAGTATTTGAAGGACTTGTGGTCCTGAAAGCTGAAAAGTTTCTTCTAACTCCATCTAGCCTGAGAAAAGATATTCTCCCCCAGTGTTTTGTGTTCCCTGCCCAAGCAGACAGATCTGAAGTTACCCAGACCATGATCTTTGTAACTGCTTGTGGCAGCAGACGGCAGCCCAAAAGCAACACTCATCTAGGGAGATGCACCTGAATAATTTAATTTTCTTTGGTACTATCTTTGCACTGCAAAATCATCCAGTCTCATCTATTTGTGGTCTATGGCTTAACATGGCCCAGGTTTATATTGCCTGAGTAATTACCGGCATTTGCTCTGTGAAGCAGAGGAGTTCTGGGCAGACATTTTAATTTCCATCAGCTGTCATACCCTGGGAAAATAATTAAATACTCTTCATTTTCCTTTTTAAATGATATACAAATGCCGGACATTAAATCCAGAGAGCTTTCCAAAAGGGAACATGTGGGTAGCTTCAAACTTTCCTTTGGCACCCAGCCATCAGCAAGGGTCAGCCCAAGTTCACCATTTCCCATTGTGAAAGGCTATTTGTTTAACATTTCCTTTGTCTGAAGTGGCCTTGTCAAATGAGATCTCCACATAATTTTCATTTGGCCCTTCACTCACATCTGAGCTGTCACTCCCATGGAAGCAGTTGGACTTTGAGCTTAACAGGAATGTAGGCATAAGTAGACAAATCTTTAAGAAATTCACGTAATTTTTCAGTTTAATCATAAAATATCCCTTAAAATAATGGAGTGGAAGCTTCAGAATCTCATGGTGTAAAAATCCAAAGACACTTCCAAGGACCAAGGTTCAATAACTTGGTTCACTCTGCTGTTTTAGACAGGCTGGCCCAGGTTTTGCAGCCAAATTTCAATCTTTGTATTTTGACTAGATTAATAAAATAAGCCTCACATTGTTTTGAGTGAAGGACACATCCTTCTTCACATTCTGTCCTGCATGGCACTGCTGAGTGGGGCTGAAAGCTTCCCCTCCTCCAGCATGAGGCCACCACGTGTTGTAGGTGCACGTCATCCCTGGTGCCCTTGGGGTCCCTCTGACATGGTGCATCAGTGTGTTTGCTCTCTGTGATGCAAGGACATCCCCTGAAACAAATTAATGTCGTCTCCTGGCAGGTCTGTGCTCCAGGTTTTAGCTGGGGACTGGAACTGCAGTCATTGTTGCCATTCTAGTTCATCCTTCTCAGCTGCAGTTTTATTCTAAGATTTCCAGCTGGGCACATACCTGCTTGTGTACTTGCTCACCAAGCTGATATTGAACTGGAATTATGGCATTTTCTCTTATTTTAAACCTAAATTAAACACAATATGGAAAGGGATGTTGCTGAGTACTTTTATAATTACAGGTGATATCACTGAACACTGTACAGATCCACCTCCACTGGTATTTGATATGCCAGTGAAAGAGATCACGTTGCTGTTGGCACAGAACCACATGGGTTGTAAGGGACCTCCAGAGGAGCTCTACTCACTCCCACTTCTTCATCAGTGCAGGTACAGCGAGTTGCTTAGAACCATGTCCAGTTAAATTTTGGATATCTCGAAAGATGGCGCTTTTACAGCCTCTCTGAGCAACTGATGTCAGTTTTTCTCTACCCTCATGATAGAAAATTCTTTTTTTCTATAGGGCTGGAATTTTGATCTGACATGTACAACAAAAGGAAAAAGCATCAGCTCTAGCTGCAACCAGAAGTGACACTCATTTCTGGTGTGGTTTGTAAACCGCTCAAAATTTCTGCTTCCTCCTTAGCATTTTGCCACTGCTAACAAAATTACATTTCTCTAATCATCTCCATTGTCCATACACCCCATTTGTATCCTGGAAACTGCCAAGGTTGTGTCTCATTTTAATTTTTTGATGGCCTTGCTCAAGGCCATTGTATGGAAGTCCAGTACATTTAAAATAATCAATTACAGAAAATGACACAGTTCCAGCTGCTTTCCAGAAGGCTCCTTTGGCAGGAGTTAAATCTGCAGCAGGAGCACATACAGGGCTGTCTTCTCAGGATAAATGCATAGAACATAAATTGGTGCATGAGATGTAAACACCCCCAGTGGGATCCCCTGCCAGCCCTACACTACACACTGAAAGCTCTGCCCTCCCAGGGCCGTGTCCTGCTCCTGGCCCTGGCAAGTTGCTGCCATTCCTGTTTGCTTATGTCCCTGGAAAGGAGGAGGATACGACTGCAGTGGGTGCCCTGTGAGCTGGGAGTGACAGAGCACACTCCATACATCACAGCACATCCTGTCACCTGTGTGTCTGTCACCTGGGAACACAGAGCTCCTCCTTGGAGGGACTGTGCAGGTCCAACACCCCAAGATGGCAGGATGAAAGGGAGCTCTGGATCAGAGTGATGCTCCCACTTGGCATCTCTCTTTGCTCCCAAGGCTTTGATTTTTCCTGACTGCCATCACCAGAGTGGCCCTCGCTGTTACACGTGGCACTGCAGGAACACCTTCCTGATGCTCCATCTAATCTGCTGCAGCCTTTCAGCATAGCACACGTCACATTCCATTGGAGACAGGCTGCCCCCCAAAGGAAAGTCATCAGAACCAATAGGAGATGAATAACTCAGTGTGATCACAAGAATTAACAACACTAAGCATGTCTCTGAGAAGCTCTAGGCAAGGCCCTGATGACCATACACATTCCATGAGCTGCTCTTTGTCACAATATTGTTGTCTTTGATATCTTTAGAAAACAGAAAATAATGCAAACTAGTTATAACTTTGATTTACAACAAGAATGCTTTAGCTCATCCCTGTTCTTATATCACTCTCCGAATGATACATATCTAGCTATACAGTATAAATCAGAAAATCACTATCTTTGGCACCTATAATTGGAAAGGTTCTTCCTCTAACAAAATAAGAAAATTCTGAAATAGTTCTCCATGGTGTTTTTAGAGCTGTTGTGTTTACACTTCTGCAGTGGGAGACACTGGGAAATTCATAAATGAACAGGTATTTCAAATTTGAGTGTTAATCAGGAATACATATTATTTCAATGAGATTTTGAAAAGACTTTTTTTAGTTACTTACGACATTGTAGAATAGCTTTGAACAATCCCTTCCTCACTCCAAATCCCAATCACATCTTCCAAATGTGACGTGGAGTAACAAGGATGATTCAGATTTCAAAAACCTGAAAATATCTGAAATTGCCATTGAAAATGAAAGATTTTATTCTTCACTTTTTTAAGGGGGAAAATAAAAAACTATGCTAAAGCAAATCTTTATTGTAGCACATTTTTCATTTAACAAGAAAAACCAGGCAGTAATTTCCATCCCAGTGGAAGATGTGCAGCTCTTTGCAGTGTTCTCAAGCAGGCTCCCTCTGTGTTAACAGGCACCACAGGCTGCAGCTATTTTAAGGCTTTTTAACTTCAACATTCCTACATGTCATTGAAAACATCCGGCTTTCCATGAAACAAATCTGTACTTTATCGAGGTAGCTGTCTAGAATACATATTTCTTCCCATGCTATCAGATAGGAAGTTTGGAAATGGAGCAATATAATACATACAAACAGATCAAAGATGATCATCCTGTGCCCATGGTACAAGGCTCTGCCTATGTCCTATGTGGCATACTGTTCCTTCTCTTTCCACAGTTTTTTAATTATTCCTTGCCTTTTTTCAAGGCTGAGTATAAAATGTGGTCACTTCCATGGTTCTCTAGCTATGTGACTTTGCTTTTTAAGAAGAGATGTTAATGAATATAATTAAGCTGGCACACCCTTAAGTAACATTAAGCCACTTTAAATATATTTAAAGTGGCTTAATGTTTAAAGTAACATTAAGCCACTTTAAATATATTTCCCCTAATATACCAGCTGTTTCCTGTGAAGAAAAGGTTTCCTTCAAGAGATTTCCTTCTAGAGAAGAAATCTCCTCTCATTTGCCCCAAAGGAGTTTACTCCTTTACCTTTTATAGTTAGACTATTTGTATTTTGAATTTGTCTAGTGTTTTCCTGCTGTGACCTTCAACACACTTCCTTCTTAGATCAAAGTTGATGGCTGGGTCTGCTTTCACTCAGCTTCCCACAAGGTCATCACTCTGGTGTGATTTTGCTCTCAAAAATCCCACCTGGAGTTTCAGGGAGGTGCCATTGCCATTGCAGACTACCAGTTGCATTTTCCCTTCAACCCTCAGATGATCCTTCTATGTATAAGCTGAGCTTCAGAACATGAAATTACTAACAAATGGGCATTTTGCACACTCAGATGAGCATTTTCTCCTCTTCCTGGTAAGGAATTGCTGCAGCACTGGATTAAAAAACGATAGCTGGTGGGTCCCTGGGGAGTCCACCTCGTCATGTGTGTGGTTCTGTAGTTTTCCCCAGACTGTCACCAGAGAAACTCCTGATTCTGTATGGAAACACAGTGAGGGCTGAGGACTGAATCCACAGGGGGTTTTATTTTGAAAATTACTAATTTCCCAGTTATTAAGCTAATTCTCATCTCCCTTACTTCATTCCTGGCTATGCAGCACCTAAAAATTTTTCTCAGTTTTCACTGACTTCTCCATCCTTCCATGGCTCATCCTGTGGGACTGTGCCTCTCTGGGGAGCAGAGTTCCATCCTCACAGGGAGGCTGCTGCCATCAGCTTTTCTCCTAATGCAAGGTGACTGTGTCCCTCGAGGGGGGTCACTCATGCTTCCATGCATCCAGCTCAAGGGCTTTAGGAGATGCTAAAAAATCCTCTTCCTCAGACAGCACAGCTTGGCTGGGCTGGGCCAAACGTGAATTGGGCTCCACTGACTGCAAGCAGAGACAAGGCAAAGCTTTCTAGTGTGGCTGTTAAAATTAGGCAATGAGATCATCACCTGCGCCATCCCTCTGCTGAGTGTCCATCACTTGCCCAGCACTCATCCCAAGCTGGTTGTTCAGCCTTAGTCACTGCAAAGAGGTGGGAATTACACCTCAGCTCTCCTCAGGAAAGGATAGGATTTTGTCTTGAGCCCATCAAAAATTTATTTTAACTGCCCTTAAACCTAGGGCAGGCTGCTGCTAGCAATGACTCAGGATAAAAGTGGTATTATGTCCCTAAGGACTAAAGGAACTAAACAATATTAAAATATTTAATTTTGGTGGCAGGCTTGACATCAATCCAACAGATGGTGTAGGAATAGAATCATTGAATATCCCCAGTTGGAAGGGACCCATAGGGATCACAGAGTCCAACCCCTGGCCCTGCCCATCCCACCAACAATCCTACCCTGTGCATCCCTGGGAGCGTTGTCCAAACACACCTGGAGCTCTGGTAGCCTTGGGGCCATGTCCATTCCCTGGGGGCAGTGCCTGACCAGTGAGGGATTGCAAATATACCAGGGCATTTACAGCATCATTCAAGACTTTGAATGCTGCAGCAACAAAGCCAGCTCAGTGTGTAATGTTATGAAGAAACTATCTCTTCAGGTCTCTGCCAGTTCTTCTCTTCTTTGCAAATGAATTTTTTATCTTTGCATCAATTTCTCCCACTGTCAGGTTTCAAAGAAGGATGTTCAGTTATCTAAACCCTGAAGCTGGTTTGGGTGCTTGCCAGCTTCTAAGGGATCGTGTTCACTATCCACTGGACTGCTTTGAAGGATGCCTTTCTTCTAAAATACTACATCCTTTGGAGGTATATTTTATTTATATTTTATTGAGTCTTTATTTCTAGAAGTTTCTTTCACCCCTCACTGGCATCCAGAGGAAATTTTGTGGCAGGGATGAGGTAAATTAAAACCAGCTATCAGAAGGGAAGGGTTATTCTTGCAAATGAAACCAGCAAATGCCTCTGTGAGGAAGGTGTGGATTCAAGGAAGGAGAATTGCTTCACATCAAGCAGGAATACTATGTTTCCTTAGACATTTTAATCCTTGGGCAGTAGTCACAAGAGATGCCAGTGGACAATAACACGGAGATCTCAGGACACTTTTGGTCTGGCTCAGAGGAAATGCAGCATCCTAGGGCCATCTGAGGCAAGACTTACTTGTTTTCCCTTTTAGCTGAAGATGAAGCAGCAGCACGCTGCAGCCCCAAGGTGCGCATAAACAGGAGCTCCAGAAACACAGGCAGCCACCTCACAACACAGACACAACTGGGAGCACATCTATTGCAAGGCTGGCAAGGTACTCCACGAGCCAATCTACCAACCTTCCCTGCAAACCTCGCCCTGCAACAGAGCCATAGCTGCTTTCCAGACTCAGCTGCCTGAGGTGCCCTGTGCCGAGGGTTTATATTTGCCTCTTTTTCTGCCCTCTGCAACTCAGAAGAGCTGCTGTGAAAGCATCTCTACTCACAACCTGTAGCCCACGTGGAAACAGGAGCTGTCAGAAGTGTCTGCAAGGAAAAAACCTGCTCGCATTTCAGCCGGCTTTACCCATCCCTGCCGAGTCCCTGCCCCTTTGGGCACTATTCTGCACCAGTGTGCTTGCTCTGTCAGCAGCTGAAAGGAAGGCACGGGTAAGTTCTTCCAGTGCTGGGTGAGCCAAGCCTGGAGTTTTACTCACTCTGTGCAGTATTTCTCCATTAAGAGCACTGTGAAATCCTGACGCCAGCGAGATAACAGTTGCTGAACTAAGTCATTGCTGAATTTCATCAGTGACTAAGACATGGGTTTTCTTTATTTTAAGAATAAATTTTTTCACTATGTTGTGGTTTTTTTCTCCATTTTTTTCACCATGTTGTTCACTATGATGTCTTTTATGACATCAGTGTGGATGTTATCTAAAGAACTGAGTAGGGCCATCAATGATGCAGAGGTCAAAGAGTGTTTTGGTGGTTGAGTACCAAATTTGGAGTTAAGAGTTGAAATCATCTTCCTGGGAATTGTTTACCTGGGAAATGTTTGAAAAGTGAAAAACTACCATAGATGACTGATAGACTTGATCCAGTGTAGATTAACTTTCTGAAATTCATATGAATAATTTGTTTCTGTAATTTTAGATTACCCCTAAATCTCTGCCACTATGCAAAAAACCTGAATGATAAAAATGCTTAGGGGCATGACAGAGGACTATTTTGCCATCACTTTTAAAGATAAAAAATATTAAAATATGTGAAGTAACATGAGCTTAAGCCCAGTAACATAGAACAGACAGAAAATGGCAATGGTTACTGACTAGAAGTGGAAAATTTTCAGTAGTAAAAGAACAATTTCTTTCTTGTGACCCTGTCTAGCAACCTCAGCCGTGAACAGAACTATTGATCCAGGGAGAGTACTTTGCTCAGAGGCTGGAATTCAGCCTCTCTGTGTGCAGGCAGCTCTGCTCCTAGCCTGCTGCCCAGCAGGGCTCCAGCCAAGTGGAGATGACCTTGCAGTTCACAGTCTCTGTTTTCTGACAGATGTGCCCAGGCCCAGCCCAGGCACTGGTTTCCCTTTCAGCTGCACATGTACAGGGGCTTTCTTCTGCATAATTTCAAAAATGCAGTTCCTCTCTCTCACATTGATCCAGATTTCAGGCCAGCTTTCACTTGCCTTTCAACCTTCTTATCATCTGCAGCTGAGTCATCTCCCATGCTTCCTGTAGTCTGGATTAATTCCTTCTTTGGCAGATGGGATTTCCACTCCTACTCTTCCTCCACAGACTTGCTCCTCCTGGAGCAAGTCATCTTGCTTTTCTTCCTTAAGTTTTCCATCTCTAACATGGGAATCAGGACACTATCCTTCCTTGGACCAATTCTGAGAACAAATCCACTTCTGTCTGCCACTGGAAACTGCAGCGTAATCAGAGTAATCTATAATGTGCTTTCACAAGGGTATCTTTGAATAAAGAAATCCATTGTATTCCTCTTTGCAGCTAACTACACCCTAGTAATGGAGAATTACAGTCACATCAAAATCATAGCACAGATGCTGAAGGACAAATATCAACTGTACCACAGACAGGGGCAGTGTGGCAGGAAAAGGACAAAAATTGAGGTCTCCACATGGAGCTGAGGATTTGTGGGACTCAACCTGAGACCATAGAGAAGATGCTTAATGGACCAAGCACAGACATCTGGTTTCTGGGACAGAAGCAACAGTGATGGAAAATAAAGCTTGGAGGCCCTTTTAGCATCATTCAGGAAACAACCTGAGATTTTAGTAGACAGCCCTATAAGTGCCCTTCCTCCACAGCCTTGGTCACACTCTGGTGACAGAAAACAATTTCCTGGGGAAATCCACAGCGCTGTAGAGGGCTGAAGTTAATGAAAACATTAATGAAAACAGCTCTCCACCTGGCAATATTGACCAAATTGCTGATGGTGATAAATAGACTCCTTTTCATTTGAAATGCAAGCAGGTAAATATTAGTGCTACCTCTAATGAGACTTGGAGAATGCACACACCAACCCCTGCTCATTAGCCTTAGGCATGGCCTGGAGGGTACAGAGCAATGAAGAGGATGTGTTCTGTCCCAGCTAACCTAGACCCAACTGGAAGAAAGCTAAAAGCAGAAGGAGCTCTCAGCCTATGCTGGACATAAGCTTGTGTGTTGGAAATTGTTCCAGAATGCTCTGTATTCATGTTTCATCTGTATTTTCTCAGCTCAGAGTAAGGCCTGAATAACTCTTCCTGCAGTCATGGGGGTGTAAGGACATTGCAGGATGTATGTGTGTCCTGGGTTATGGTGTGGAATGTATTCTATCACTATCTTCACGAACTGATAAATCCAATTGTTGGAGCAG
>VZUI01056277.1:0-52581 GCA_013401135.1 Cettia cetti | reverse complement strand
AGGAAGGAAGGAAGGAAGGAAGGGAGGAAGGAAGGAAGGAAGGAAGGAAGGAAGGAAGGAAGGAAGATTTTGAAAATTGAGCAGTCTGAACCCAAGTGGTATTGCTCCTTGTCTATATTAGCTATGCTACATCACCAAAAATACAGGCCCTTATATTGGGTCTGTCAGGTATGCCTTTGGCATTATATTGCCAAGGATACCTGTGCTCAATTTTTACCAGCTTCTGGCCTGTTATTATTTGGAGGCCAAAGAAGAAACAAGGTAGACTCCAAAACTGCTTTTCACACAGGATTCATTGATGATGTCCCAGTCATTTGCTGGTGGCAGTGTCTGTAATTCCAGTGCCCTCAGCAGAGATCTGAGTCTCTTCTCTCTCTAATTGCAGCACACTGCTTTTCTTCCTGTTTTTCTCATCTTTTCTTTTTCCCTGTCTCTAGCTTCATTACTGAGAAGAAATAATTTACCAGAGCTAGTAAAGTCATTTTGTAACACAAGCACTGGTGAACCTAAAGGAAAAGGAGTATTACTGGTCCCTTTGAAATGGCACAAGAAGACCTAATGGAGACTAACAGCCATCGCAGCCACTCACTCTTTGCTACTTCACCAGAAGTAGCATTTTGTTAATAGGAGATTAAGAAACTGTATTTCCACCAGCCCAACAAGCTTCAGTTGAGGTTTTGTATGTCATAACACTGACTTTTGTAAGTCCCTTGAAACTATGCACAGAGGTATTTTGAAAATATTATAAAGCCAGACTTAAATTACCTTAATACTCTGCAGAGCTGTTCAGTGCTAAATCAAGCTGCTACAGGAGAGATGTGCCTTTTTTAGTTTGATTTTTGCACAGTCAATCGCAGCAGAGGTGTGGTGTTTCAGAGCAGAAGCTGTTGGAAAGTCTTGTGCATCATTGCCAGAGCTCTGCTTGGTCTGCAGCAAATCAGCATGGCAGCTCCAGCACCTCTGACTGGCCCTGTCCACCTCCAGAGAGAGAGTTTAGGCTCTGTTCCAGGTAAAACCCTAACCCCAGTCCTGCAGTCTTGGTTGGGACAAGTCTGCTTCTGGTCTTGTTTTACAAGAGATTGTTTCTGGAAACTTTCAACTTTCTCCCACTGTCCCTCTTGGCTGGGTGTGGCTGGCCAAGGGCTGCTCATACTCCCAGTCCCAAGGGCAGCAGGTCCTAGGAAGGAGAGGGCTCCCTGCCATGGAGGAGGCATGGGCTGAGCATCTTTGCAAGCTCATTGATCTCCTTTCTCCTCCTCCAGGAGACAGCAGCAATAAACACAGACACCTGTGCAAAGGTCCCAGTGCAACCGAAGCCTTGAACCCCTTTGTTCTGCAAATCCCACGGAGGGCTGAGCAGCTCTCAGCTAGTGGCACAGCTGGGATCCTTTCTCCAGTGTCCTTGACTTCTAGTTGTCATGGCAGTCATCAGTGCAAAAATATACAGCACTTTTGAGCAGCAAGAGATATTTCCTATAGGTACTAACCTAGCTAAGGCAGCCCATTTTCCCGGCTATAGCTGGAAGTCAATGTGTCTAGAGGAAAGCACAGCACTTAATCACCCATTTTGAGTGAAAATTTAGAGTGTGAAACTCTTGCCAAATTGGATCAATTATTTTATTGGCTGAAATAAGTAATTATGAAGCTTTCTTGGCATACAATTAGCTCTTTCTGTTTCCTTTTCCAAGCATTGTGAACCTTTTAGGAGAAACAGCAACCAAGATAAAATGATTTAAGAGAAAATGATCCAAAGACCATGGTGCAATTTTTATACTTTAATGTTATCTTCGCTGTAAGACACATGGAAGGTTCCACACTTTAATTTTGAGGAATCAAAATGAATGCTTTTAAGAATTGCCTTTTATGCTAAGTGAAAGTAAGAGCAATGACTGACTGTAACAAGAGTGAAGCATCTTCCCAATGTCAGAGACATATTGGGGGTTAGAAGATGACCCTTAGCTGCTTTTTCTGATGGTCTTTGTTCTGCAATAATCAGATTTAGAAAAACTTACCTAAGGCAGTTGAAAGTAATTCCACTATATGCAAGACATGTCAGGGAACAGAAGTGATGCAGTCTATGGACAGCCAAAGAAAGGAGTAATACTTCAGAAAAATTAAAATGGCTCCTTCCTATCATCTTTAGCAGCAGAAGATATAGTAACAAGGGATTAGAATTGCAATTCTTCCTATTTTTTTTTACAATTTTAGGAAGCACTGTGGGTGCATTACGTTACACAACCTCCATTAACCTTCACAACGTTACAGATTCAGGTTGTGATGAGCCTAGACAGGGAGTGGCAAACAGAGGACAGAACTCACAAATGAGGATCCTTTACCCTTTGGACAGATTTTGTTTTGTTCTTCTAAGAAGAAGTGAGCATGCCCAGGAATTCCATCCCTCTTTTCCATGGGACAGGCCTGTGCACAAGCTGTTTGCTCTCTCCACATGCAGCCTCCTCTCCCATAAAACTGCAGAGCTGTGGCTTGGCTGAAGGGAGGCCAGGCTCTGCAAGGGAAAGCACAGTGGGCAGCAGCTCTGCCTGAGGCATCTAATGTCACCCATTCTCAGTCATTGCAATAGGTGATGCCCCAGGCCTGGTGCGATTTCACAACTTGCTTCTTACTCTATTCTGCACTTATTTGCAGATTAAACCCATCAAGAGACAGTCATGCCTATTTGACCAAAAAAAAAAAAAAAAAAAAAAAAAAAAAAAGGATATGTGAGGATCTGGCCACTATGAATCCAGAGAGATCCTTGATTTCATCATCATCCATGTTGCTTCCTACTGTCTCCTTGAGGCAGAAGCCAGAGCAGGGGTTGTTGGTGGTGAAAGTCAGAAATACTTGAACTGGAATAAAACAAACCACTCATGCAGCTCAAAAATATATGGAACTCCACTAAAGATTACAGAAATCATTTGCTTTCATGTCTTAAATACACAATTGCTATGTGTGCAGTAAAATTCCCTATGGGAAACCTAACTGATGTCAAGTATTATATGCAAAGCAACCAATTTCTTGCACATTTAATCCATACAATAAAATGAATATTGCTTTAAGACTGGAATTACATAGGAGATATTAATGTTCTGTGTTAAATTATTTTCATCATGTTTACAAAATTATATGAAACAAATTTTCTGAAAGCACTAACAACTTCTCTGTACAGTGAAGATTTGTAATGCACTAAATCATTTGATTTTTTTACATTCAGAAAGTGAGAGAGGTTTGAAAAAAGAATATTCAGTTATGTTTCAACAATGGTGCTGGTGAGTAATTGCTCATAGGAATAATCCTGCTGAATTTGATAGGATTGGTCATGTGGACATGGTTCTGGTCAGTGTCTAAGTGGGAAGAACCCAGGTCCATCATGTTTTGGCAAGGACACAGTAACTCCTCAATGTCTCAAAGAAGAAACTAAAGCAAATCTCTTCATTTGGACTGACATGGATCAAGACCATCCAGCCTCTATACTATCACCTCAAGTGCAATGGGGTGATAAAAAGTATGGTAGCATTGCTTTTGAGCCATCTAATATAAACCATGTGGCTGTTAGTGGAAAAAAAAGTAGAAAGTGTGTGCATAGTGATCTTTGGTAACTCACTCTGTGCTTTATCTATTAAATATCTACGACGAAATCCCTTCACAAAGAATGTACGTTAGCCTGTGCTGCTTTCTTGGGAATGGAAGAAACAGTAATAAAACTTCTGGTTTTGAGGAATTATGTGGAAGGATAGAAAAATCTGTTCTTCTCTACATGAATGTTTCTGAAACACAAAGGTATATGCTGAAGAGCAGCTTTGAATTATCTTCTTTTGCTAACTTTCAGTTTTTCTCCAATTTCAAACAAAGCAGAAAGGATATGCCTGTGACAGAAACTATGCTCCAGAAAAGATTAATTGAACTCAAGATCAGCTGAGCTGATCTTTGTCAGCCAGTCTGATTTCATTTGGATGTAATCTTCTGGCCCTGCTTCAGTAGCATTGTATCTGAGTTGGAGGGACCAGCTCAAAACATAAATCCTATGCATTCCCCTGGCTCAGTGATGATGTTGGTTCCTCTGGGAGGGAGGGAGAGAGAGCAATCCTGGTCTCTGCTTTCTGTTCATTGGCAGAGTCACTCTGCTTTGGGGGAGATTCACTTGATGTGTTCACTTGATGTCCTCCTTCTGTGGATACATTCTCAAGTCAAATAGGAGAGATGCACAGAACAGGCTCCAGCTGAAACCTGCATGGCATTGCTGTTGGTACTTTAGGGCCAGGTGACCATGAGACTGCAGAACAACTGAGGCTGACTCACAGGAATTATTACCCAGAAAATTAAACACCAAAATGCTTTTATCTGTGTGTGCATCTTCTACACGAAAGTCCTGCAGCATGGATAGAGGGTGATGATCCAACAACAACCTGTGAGCTCCCAGTGCTCAAATCATTTACCAGTTGTCAGCTGTCTGATCAATTATCCAGTACACCAAAAATTTGTAGGGGCACAAACATTACAGGATGATGGAGTATGCTGGCTTGGGGTTTTGCCTGTCTTTGGGTTTGCCTTCTGCTGCACAGAGGTGGGGAAAATCATCAATGATCTTGCATGGACAAGAAGTGATTTCTCATAGTCCAGAGAATTCAGACTGACCAGTGGCTCCATTTAATGAGTCAGTCTGGCCTTCTTACTATTGAATAGCAATTGCCTGTGCTCAGAATTGGAAAAAAAAAACAAATAGGAAGGAAAATCCATTTTGCGAGCAATTGCATCTTTCAAGGTACTCTGACTCTTTCTCATCTTTAGTTTTATCATTACACAAAAGATGTTTGTTCCAGTCTCTCCCTCTCCAGGCTGGGCTGCCTTCTTTCATGGATTTAGATGCTCAAAGTGAGAACTGTAATCCCCAGATGGCCAGAAGCATCGTTCAAGCTGGAGTTTTCAGGGAGGACAGAAGTAAGTGCAAATGCTACAGAAAGAGATGTTTCAGAAGAGATCCATATCAGGCAAAGAAACCTCTGATATACCCAGAGACAAAGTGTTAATGGGAGGTGCAGAGAGACAAGTCTGTCAGCCACAGCAGCACGGGCACCATTAAAGCCACACAAGCACAGCATTGTTTTATGTCTAGCCAAAAGGATAGCCGTCCTTCCTAGAGTCCTGTTCTCCTCCTGGCACCCTATGTCTAAGCCTGCTTGAAGTAGGGGCTGGACAGTTATAGGAAAACAAGGTTTGATTCAAGTCTGGCCAGTTTCTTTAATTCTAGAGAGAAATGTTTTGGTTGGGAAATGAGGGACAGACAGGGCTGAATGTTCTGACTAAAGGCTCAGAATTTAAAAGGGCCTCTATACCAAGGTGTGCCCTCACAATTCTAACAGCTACCCTCAGCCATCAGAACTGCAGACACACCATGCCCTTCTTTATTAATCAAAATCTTTCTCCCACCCAACTTTTCTACCAGATGTAAGCAAAATCTGCTTGTTCCCGTGGTGCTTGACATATCCTGCCTAGCATGCCCAACCCAGCTATGAAGAGTGAGGATTTTATATGGTGCTTCTCAGGTTGCCCCAGGCATCTGTTTGAGGTGTTTTGAATAGGAGTGGAAAGAGTCATTGCAGGACTTCCTATGGTGCTGAGACTGAGCCAGTATGTGCACAGAGCAAGCTAGAGAGGGAAACCAGTATGGAAACTGTACAGTAGCCTGTGCTAGGTCTGGCTGGGTTGGATTAACCTTCTTCATAACAACCCCTATGGTGCTGCAGATCAGATCCGTGCTCAGAGGAGTGTTGGTGTCACACCAGTGTCTTGGCTATTGCTAAGCAGTGCTTGCAAAGAGACTTTCTGATCCTGACTCTGCCCCCCAGTAAGTGGGCTGAGGGTGGGCAGGCAGTTGGGAAAAGACACAGCCAGAACAGTGGATCTCAGGTGGCCAAAATGATATTCCAAACCATGTAAGGGATATTGGATACTCTAAAACATCATGGGCAGCAGCAAAACCAGGGTTTTGTCTCTCCAAAGAAGTTATTGCTCAGAGACCAGGGGGGCCATCTGCTTGTGGGAGGGGATGAGTGATTGCCTTTGCATCACTTGACTGGATTTTTTCTATTTCCCTCACTTTGAGTTGTTCTCACCTCGACCTATGAGTTTTTCTTGTCTTACTTTTCTGATTCTCCCTTATCCTGCTAAAGAAGAGAGCCATCAGCTTAACTATTAGCTGGGGTCAATGCACCTCACATTATAGAACTCACTTCTTTTCTGGACCTGAGAGATTGCTCTAGTGGAGTTTCCTGAAGGTTTTGCTGGGTTTTCTTATAATAACTTCAGCAGTGAGTTAGCTACTTATGCTGCAAGTAAGAGGAGAACAGTAAACAGGCTTAACCAGGTACTTTTATTGGTAAACATAGAAGCTTGTCTAAAGTGTTGCCATTCATGATGGGTACTCTTCATGTTATTTTCTGCCTTTGAATATCTTTATATTGTTTTATGTCACCCTGTTCATTTTAGCATTCTGATATTTACATTTTTGTAATAGAGTTTCTCACCCACTTTCATGTAAACAAAAGAATGTTTATCTAACTTTCTCTTATTGTTGACATTCTTCTCTTGGGGAGAAGAAACTTGATGGACTTCTAGTTTGACTCTAGTGGTTGGAGAGGTGGCAACCTTCATCCTTCAATCCCTGGTCATTGTCCAAAATCTATATAAACTGAAGTAACAAATAAACTTTCTTCTTCTTTTCCTGACCTGATGGCTGCATATGCCTGTCATTGCGTGTCCTATAATGACAGTTTTAGAAAATTAAAGATGAGATGTGAACTAAAAAACAGCAGTACAGATCTGTTGCAACATTGGGGAAACATAGTTGTGGAGCAAACTCCCCCATCTGAGGAACCAGATTAAAAACTTCAGCTTAGGACTTGAACAAAGAATTGCATTTTGCCATTTCTTGCCTTGAAAGAGAAATTGAAATTCAAGTTTCATCATTTTTCATTGATTACAAAATGTTTAATGATGCTGTACATATTCTGCTTAAAAGACAGTGTTTCAATTAAACATGACATGCATAAGAAAAAAAAAAAAAAAGACTGCTGTTAGTGAACTTAGTACCATCTGGTCACAGTCCTGTGCAATATGTTCTAGGATGATCCTATCTTGAGCAGAGAGGTCAGACCAGATGACTTCCAGCCCTAACCATCCTGTGATGGCTTGAGGCTCCTGAACTTTCCTGCACATGATGAGTTCTTGAGTTCATGTTTATTTCTCAATAGAGAAAATGTATTTCTGTGCCTGGGCTTGGCTTCTGTGAGCAGGTCTGAGCGGGCTGGCAGGTGATGGAGCTCTAAGTGGGCTGGCAGGTGATGGAGCTCCTGCTGACCCAGCCTACCCTGGTGCAGAGGTGGCTGGATTTCAGCCATGGTCCGGGGGCTCGGGGGAGCTGGGGAGCATCTCCTCCCTGTGCAGCAAGCAGTGCCCAGTCAGAAATTCATCACTGAGAGAGAGCTCACCCCCTCAGGGTGCCTAAGGAACCTCAGATATGTGCTACCCAGTGAAGAGACGAAACTTGTTCATCCTGGGACAGTGCAAAGCAGGAGTGAAAATGCAGCTTGAGCTGCCACATTCACCACGCATGAGCTGGCCTGCACCACTGCCCTCCCTGCCTTTCTGGGGTAGTCCAGGATGTCATATCTTAGCTCTTCATCCTCATCTAAAGACTTTGGTAGGATCTTTCCACCTACTTTCCTTTTCAATACCAAGGGACTGCATTTAGCCATGCTTTTACCTGTACAGTAAACAGAGCTCTAAAGCAGTCACTGCCAGTCTGGGCATATGAACAAGGGGTGTAATGTCAGCTCTGCTGTGTAACTCTGTACCATCACTGCTGTCCAGGCCATTAACCAAAGGAGTGTGCCTGCCTCTGCCCTGCACCACCTACACATGGTGTAGTCAGGGAGTAATAGAGAGAGCAGGGAGCTGCTCTGTATTTTCCCAAATTTCCCTGTGTCAGATGACACAGAACTTGTGATAAATTGTGCAAGATTTAGTGGGGGGAAGAAGGAAGGCAGTCTCTAATCTTTAGGAAATCCCCAGGAGGACATCTATGCTTGAGAGTCTCCATTATTTCCCAAAAAGATACATCTCTGACACAGATTTGCTGTGTTAAGCAAAAAAATAATAATAATAAAAAAAAACAGTCTGCTTTTGCCCAAAGACAAGTAAATTTGTTTTTGTTGATAAACTTGTAATTATAGCACAGCTGGTGTGGAAATTATTTGGTTTAATTTCTCATTTGTTTATGACTGTGATTTAATTACTGCAATCCCTATTATCAGCTCCTTTAAACTTTTAATTATTATAGGGCATCAAGAATGTAATTGATTGCCTTTTGACAGAAAACTTCTTTCTACAAAGGAGCAATCCATCAGGTGAAATTGTGGCATTAATCAATCTATTCCCAAATACAGCACATAAGAATAAGAACGGCCAGAGTTAAATTGAATTAACAAGAGATCAAGAGATCACAGGATGTTACCTATACTTTTGGTCAGGAGTAATCATTTAGGATTATCTCTGAAAATCACATGTGATTTGGATGAAGGTTTTTCCCCGCAGAACAAGTTTTCATTAATAACAAACTTGCCACATGCCTGGGTTTGTGATGGAGACACAACATCAACAAAATCAATGACATCAGTTTTTCAAATTATAGAATGACAAGGGTTTTTTTGTGATTAGGCTGAATGTGAAGCATTCTTCTTCCTATATAAGATAGTTCAAAGATACAGGAATCTAGAAGGGACATGTTAGAGAACCCAAAGCAAAACAATACAAGGTGAGTACCACCTCACTTTCATGCCCAGAAGACAGAGAGTTGATCCTCTCAGGCTGAGACAACCTGTGGATAACTTTGCTCAACATCAGACTTTTGTGTGTACCTGCAGTTTATTAAAATTCATAGGTAATTCTCATGTTTCTGTTAAGTGTTATACATTCTTCTGCTGTGCATTTGAAGTAGATGTTTGAGTCAATAGGCAGAGAGCACTGCATAATCCCTTCTTTCAACAATTTTGGATAGTTTTGACAGTGCACAGTAACCTGTCTCCATAACCAATGGGTACCTACAGAATGTTTTTCTTTGTGCAATTTTTCCTGGTTGGTGACTGGAATGACTGTTTCACTTTTGCTCCTCTGTAACCATGACAGGTATATTTAAGTTCAGATCCCCTAAATTCCTCATCCAGGGTCCCTCTAAGACTGGTGTGGAAACAACTGCTTGGAGTCCACAGGGACTCCAAGTAGATTTTGAGGCTGAGGAAAAATATGATACATATTCTTCATATGAAGAATATGGAACATGAGTTTTACATTTCTGCATTGCTCCTGGCTCTACACAGTCTGTGGAATTCCTGCCTATCACATTTCTTGGTGGATGTGAATTAGGGCCATTGATTTCTTCTGAAAGACATATCTGACTTGCTGCAGATGAAGAGATTAAGCAACACTTTACAAACTGTTTTATCAACAGTTCCAGAAGGCAGATCTTCAAACATATAAAAATACCAGTTCTTCGGAGGGAAAGGAACCAGACATATCCATTAGCTGTCATGTAAGAAAAAAGTGACTAAACTTAAAATTTTATCATTTTATCAGTAAGCACCTTAAATGCAGTAAAGTTTGACCAATCTTAAAATTGCAATGATCCAACAATATAATCCAACAGTTTATCTTTATGCTCAACACCTGGGCACATATCGCCAGAGCCCCCTCTGCAAGTCAGAGTCTGCCCTGATCACACATATGCCTGGATGATTTGCAGCATGCTCTGTTCAAATTATTTTGGTTTTTCCCTGGCTGTTTTAGCATTCTTCCCACACATTTTGAGAGAACAAGCACTGCTATAACAAGGTATGCCACCATTACTTAATGTGGGGTGTATCATAGGATCACTGAATAGCTTGGGTTGAAAAAGACCTCTAAGATCATTAAATCCAATTGTTAGCCATTAAACCATGTCCCTAAATGTCACATCTACACATCTTTTAAATATCTCCACAAATGATGACTCAACTCTCCTGAGCAGCCTGTTCCAGTTCTTGTCAACCCCTTAACTGAAGACATTTTTCCTAATATCCAATCCAAGCCAGGGATGATACAACTTGAGGCCATTTCTTCTGGTCCTACTGCTTGTTACTTGGGAGGCATTATGCTCAATTCTATGAAATAGAGAGACTTGAAGCCTGTGATTTATGTTTTTTCTTGTGCATGTATACACACACGTGCAAAATTATTAGAAGTTTCAGTCAAATATTTCTGAGATTAAAAATCTATACAATGTCAGATACCTAAAGTATCAACTGATGTATGTATCTATGACTCTTGATGAAATCAAACATGAATTAAGCCTACTGGAAGGCTACAGCTTACCTTTGGACAAGTGTGTTATTTATTTTGAGTGCTGGAATTAATTTCACAAGGTTGCTTAATAGTGCTGTCAAAACAAATACATTTTGCAGAAGAAAAATGCTGGCAAAACAGGAAGTGACTGAAGAAAAAAGATATATTCATAAAGGATTCTTCTATTCATTTTTATATTAATTAATTAATTAGAATCCCAGCAATTATTGTGCTCCTAAAGATCTGTTGCCTGTTTGCTAAGCTGTACAATGTACTGAGTTTATTAGAAAAATAATGCTGCTAGGATTTCCTGAATGACTATCAGATGTCTTTGATACGAAATATCTTATAGCTAACATATGGTCCCAATTCACTGTTAAAAACTAAAAGAATTCATTTACACACATTAGAGAAAAATAAACAGGGCAAAAGAGTTTTAAAAATATTAATTTAATTTCGATTTCTTCTAAGTGCAGCCATCTTTAAGGGCATAAACATTTAATTCTGAATTTTTCAACGTGACAAATGATTTAGACATCTTATTGTGGATACCTTTTATGTCAACACTGTTCTATGAACGTACAGCAAATCCCATTCAAAAGAGCAGTATCTTTTGGTGGCTATTATAATGTGAAGTTTGAAGTGGAACAGGAATTTTCTACATTGCATTGACTTGAACGTCTATGACTTTTTTCTCAGTGCTTCCTCTCTTCAACATCTAGTGGGAAATTCAAAGTTCTCAGCAGTTGATTTAGATGTCTGTCACTGCTTAAAATCTGTGAGTTCCAGAAAAATTTGGTTAATTTCTTTTTGTTTCCTTGATGGTGATAACAGGCATTCTGGGCATCAGAAACAAGAATGAAAGCAAGAGATAAAAACTGTAGGTCTTGTTTCTACATCCTGGCTAGGCTCAGCTTGGAGGATACGTAAAAAGGGTTCCTGGAATTGAAACTTTTTTCTTCTATTAAGTCTTCATTCTCTAGGACTTGGTTCTGCAAAATATTGAGGCCTCTGAAACACCTGCTCATGACTGGAGTGATAAATGCCTGAAGACCAAGCATTCCAGTGTGGTGTTGCTCTAGATGTGCCTTGGGTGCCACTCAGGGGAGTGTCACCACATCAACTTTGTCTCTGCCCTTAGATGTGCTGCAGAGCACAGTCACCTATAACTGATGGCAGCTGTGTGTCGTGGAGGGAGCTTTCTCACCCTGCCTGCATCATTCCCACTTTCTGGTTTACATGTGGGATACAGCTGCTAAAAGGGACAGAAAGCTGGGTGGGGCTATCAGAGCTTCTCAAAGATATCTTACATGAAAGATTTCAAAATAAACCAACAAACCTATCCCTCTATATGCTTGAAGTGACTCCTTTTCTTTTAGTAAAACCTGTGAGGAAAAAAAAACTTGAGATTTTGTGTCTTATTGAAAAAAAATCAATTAACAGCATTCCTCAAATGATAGCCTGTACAGGTTCATCACAAAACCCCACAGTGAGTCAATTCACATCTTCCTTAAAAGGATGGTCTCTGCATTTCCATCAAAAAAATGTAATCAGAGGAGGACTCTGCTGCCTTCCCCAGCAGCAGCATGAATAGTCTCCGCTAAGATTATTTGTACATGAAATTTCATTGCTAAAAAAGTTTAAAAGGTGATGTTAAAACATTATGGCAATGAAGACTACCAAGATCAATAGAAAACTGATGTTCTGGAAAACCAGATCCAATTAGATGGAGATCTTGATGTTCTGATCACATCTGCTGTGCACAGGCAGTGCATCACAGCCCAGCAAATTCACCCAGTTCAGTGTTCACAGACCTATCTATCCCCAACTCCTGTCATGAAGAGACCTGCAGGAAAACATCAAAAGTGCCCAAAAGAGTCCCAGTCATTGAAGTCTCCTAATGGGTGAGCACTGGACAAGGAAGCTGAGCAGAGTTCATGCCAAGCCCTGCCAGGGGCCACCACCACAGCGCTGTGCTGGCACCAGTGCTCAGTGCTCCAGGAAGGCAAATTAATCAAATAACTATGCAAACAACCAAGAAAGAACAATTTCCTCATAATGCTGGAGCATCATCCCCAGAGAAAGAAGATAAATACCCGTAACCATGGATGCTGAAAGGAATAAAAGTTGATACAAATACACAAAATTATTCTCTAGCTGTTACTTATCAGTCTAACCACTCTGTCTCCTATTCAATTGTGTTCTGTTGCACACAGTATTTCTACTTCTAGTAAAATGAATTTTGAAAAAATAGAGAACAGTTAGTGTGCCTTTTTTTTTTTTGCCTAGAATATATGATCAGATTTTTTCTGTCACAAGGTGAGAACTGCAGGTTGAGACTTTGAATGAATAAGGCAGACAACTAACAGAATCATAATTTCTTAATGTGAAAAATATATTCCTGTAATAATCATGTTTAGTATAGAGGAAAGATAGAAAATGCATTACAGTAATATTTGGGGTTTATTTTAATATGAGTCCAGAATAATAATCTAGCATAAACTCAATTTTAAATGTGAGGCCCTTCCTGATAAAACATATTATGTACTTTGCCGGAACAAAACTCATTATAGCAAGACATTAGAAAGAAGAAACAAACATGCAACTTTTATTCAAATGAAAATTTTGAATTTTTCTTTCCAGTTATGCCCCTTAAAAATTATTTGTCATACATAATTAAGAAGAAGATTGAAATTTCTACAAGCTCAGAGATTAGTATGGCCTGCTTGGGTAATAAAGGAAGTCAAATGCTGCAATGTCTGCATTTATTTAAATTAAGCAAAAAGTTTGTGTAAAAGGTGAAGCTGGAATATTAAGCAATATTAAGGAACAGAACCTATTTGTCATGCTGTACAACTGACTGAACTAAATAGAACATAAAACTGAAAATTCTCTGTCTTAATACTATATGATTTTTCTAGAATTTAGTACAATTTTTATACTTTGCCATGTCAGGTTTTCATAAGAAAAATTGTAATGATTTGAACTATAAGTCAGAATGCATTTTCCAATATTTCTCTATGAATTCTGCAATGCTGTTAATTTCTCTGCTTTTTGTCCCCCTGTTCCCTTCAATAGAGCACAGCACCATTTTTTTATCATTTCAGGACATTTTCTCCTGGTGGAATTAACAAATACAATTCTGAAGTGAGAGCAGCCCTCAGAGACTGTCCAGGCTGGGGATGGAAGAGAACAGTTTCTGCAGGGCAGATGGGGTTCTTTGGTGAGCAGAGTTTCTCAGGAGCTTTGGCTTTTGTTTACTTTGATTTTCTATTTTGTGGGAAAGAAAAATCATAAATCTATGAATGAAAGCTTAGATGCTCTGAGACTGGATAAAAATCATTATGTTTTTCTAGCAATAAAAATAGAAAATCCATCTGTTGATCTGTTCTTTTATGTGACAGAGCTCCTGCTAAGGGAGCCCCAAATTATTATCCCTTCATTTGACATGTTAAAAACACTGACAAGCATAAGGTAAATATTTTCCTTCAGGAGAGAGTGTTTTTAAGAAAATCAGGAAGAAAAAAATTCAGTATAAAATCAGTCAGTTAAGTGAATGCTTAATATTATTTATAATAGAATGAGAAAGCAGAAGGGAAACATTCTCTATGTACAGATAGCTCTTTCTTAAGGAAATTCAAATAAAGAAGCAGAACTGAAAAGGCATGATACAGTATCTTTTAAGATAAATCAAAATGTTAAGGAATGGATGGTGATCTCCTTGTAGCTCCCCTAGGAAAGTTATGGTTTCCACGAATATTTTTGCAAAACAGTTGAAGGAAAATAAGCACTGAGGCTGTATTAGTTTCAGCATCCCTTGTTTAAGAAACATGCTAATAAATAGCACAGAAATAAGATAAAAACAAGACTGAAAAGGGTCTCATTTGCAGTTTCTGTTCCATGGCTAAGGAAAGCTTTTTCTCAGTGTTTCAAAACAGTCAATAACAATGTAGGAGCTGACAGCTAGAAGCAAAAGTGAGACTAAATGCAGTTTTTATCAGTGAGGGTAGCTCACCTTTGCAGTGACCTCCTAGGAGAGTAGCACTGTCCTGGAAATTTCTTTGGTCAAAATGAGATTATTTTTTCTGAAAATCATGCTGCAGTTTACATTAGGCTTTGCTCAGAATGTCCTAAGGCTTTGTAATCTCAGAAACTTTATCCAGTAGTTAGCAGATTTCAGATGCAAAGAGCTGGCTAAGGTTGTTGTAGAAATAGAGGCAAAAGCTGAGGTACACAGTGTTTTTACACTTACTGAGTTTGGGACTGCTGCCTTCAGACCAGGATCTTGGAGAAGTTGTGGACTGGAATTAGGATCAAAAACTAGCCTTTGCTTATTTATGATTAGATTATGACTTAATGGTATCCCTGATGAAAAGGTCTGCTGGTCCAGGTGCTGCATCCCACAGAAAACTGCATCTGCCTCAAAGGCAGAGGATGCGTCCCATATCATAAACAAGCACAGCACCTGATGGCACATGTGTGGGATGCAGAAGATAGCCAGAACTCTGACCTCAGACATTGCTTTTGAGCACCTAGCACTGGGCAGAGACATCACAAGGGCTATAACTACACTAGAGGGTCTGTGGAGTGTGTCAGGGTGGCTCAGGATTGCCTGTTCTCTTCTCTAAGTCAGCTCCAGCCATGTTCACTGAGTTTTCTGTGGCAGCCCCACCAAGGACAGTGGCCTTGGCTTTGTCCTGGGAGCACAGTAATGATGACTCCACTGCTTACTGAGCCTGCAGATGCTGGAAGAGTTGGATCTTTGACTCAGCATCTAAGGAGGCATCTTCCACAGTTTATGACCTGGTTTGTGTAATTACTTCAAAGACAAAGTCAGTTATTTTATTGGTAGGTACAATCTAACCTTTAACCTAAGCCCTCTCCTTCCCAGGGATTTTTCCCTCTGCCTTGGAAGAGTTGCATAAGCCCCTAAACTTGGCACATTTTCAGCCACCATTTTGCACATGGGTGGATGGAATGATGGATTTCCCTTAAATAAAGGGCCTCCTGTTCATCAACCAGCATGATGGTTCATGTGTCATTCCCCTGCCAGCTCTGTGATGAGATGAAAGCAAGAACTTTGGCTTCTCTTCAGTGATTATGTTGTCCTTACTGCTAACTTCACATACTGCCAGTGACTTACACTTAGTGGGACTTTTCCACTTGTTCTAATACTCAAGTCTGGATGAGTAATCCCAAGGCTGATAGCTCTCTTTTGGCTGGGAGTGACAGTATTCCAGTACCATCTGCAACCCCATGCAGCCTTCACAGGGTGCAGAGAGACATGTGTCTTTGAAGGACTGATAAAGCAGCTCAGCTGAGCTCCAGGCAAAGAGCAGCTGTGTTTCTAGAAGTCCTAGTCACGGAGTGAGAATACAGGCTGCTCCTTGAGCATAGTTTATACAGATTAGGCCAGCCTGTGTGCCAAAATAGTGGTGTCAGTCATTGCAAATCTTCAGATGTCCTGTTTTCAGTTTCTGCTGTAGTACTTAACTGCAGATATCTGGAGGCTCAGTGTCAGACAACAAACCCTTCTGTTCTCCTAAAACACCTGTGCCAGTGAAACTCTTTGTGCTCAGTATAGGAAAAAAGGTGCTCAGTAGTTCAAATTAAATGTACCAAAACCTATTTATTCTGTTCATAGCTGTAGAGCAGATTAATATTTTAAGCAACACAAAACACATTTAAATTTGGATCTGACATAAAAGATAGCTTTGAATGGTGTTGAATGAACAGAACAAAATTTTCTTAATTATTTTTGAGTAATTTGCTTGTTTACACATAAAATAAGTGGAACTTAGTTCACTGGATTTTTATAAAGTAGGAAGTCAATCACCACAAAAGTAAATATTCCCCTGTTCTCACACTGCCATATTGATACATTATGAAGGCAACATAATTGCTAGAATGGGTTTATGAATCTTTCAAAAATATCCTTAATGCTAATAGAAATCTTACAAAACAGTAACAACAGAATTGGCAGGTGAATAAAGGAACTTGAACAAAAGCCATCAAAATCAGTCTTTCATTGGACTTCAATAATATAAATTGTTCCTCAAATACTTTAACATTGATACAATACCCAAGAAAATCCAGGGTAATTCAGAAGGTCTGGGTGATCTCTGAAGCTACAGCTCTGCTTCTAAAAGCATGGGACAACTCTGCATGGAAATGGTTTCTCCAACCAAAAAGGACCCTTAAGCTTCTCTAGATGAAGTCCATAAGGAGTGCTCATAAGGAGCAGAGAGTAGTTGAATTTCTTGGGATATTGCTGGTAGTGTTTTTCCTTCAGGAGATGCCACCTCCTCAGATATGAGGTGTTTCATTTTGCTAAAGTTTTGCTGTAACCACAATGTCTATTGAGTGTAGAGGGGCCTGGGCAGCCTTTGTGGCTGGTGCAGGAACATCCTGCAGAGCCAGGGACCCTGTGCAGCTGGGAGGGTTGTGATAACTGCCTGCATGGATGAGAGACAGGTTTTATCAGATATTTCTATTCTGAGTCATGCTTACTTCAAAAACTATTAAGGCTCTGGAAAATCTATCTGCTTGCTTAAATAGGTACTATTTTTACCACTGGTAGTTTACATATGAGCTGATAATTATCACCTCCTTACAGAAGAAGGACATATAATGTTTTTAGCATGCTTTTATATCTGGAGCTACATGAAGTTGAGCAGGTGAAACAGCAAATAGTTTGCCTTACACCAAAAGTCAATCCCATACAAAACTTATTTTGCAAGTAGGAAATAAAAAGTTATATTTTCTGTCCTTTTTTTTTCCCCTGTGTGGCTAAAATGTGAAAAAATGATCTATCATCATTCCTTAGGCACTTACTAAACCACTAATAGCTTCTGACAAAAGCTGTGCTGATTTAGCCCTACTTAGGAATGTCCACCCATGAGCTTTTCATCTGGCCATAATCTCACCATCCTCGGGCAAACTGACACACACCAGCCACCACCATCTGTGACTACAGCACCCCAACCATGTCCCACATGGCTGCCTTTCTTCCCTGTGTGCCAGTGCTTTCCCTGGAGGGAAGATCCTCACCTGGCAAACAGCATCCTTTGTTGTCCTCTGTTCCTTCCTCCCTCTCCCCTCTTCCCCTGCAGCAGGATGTGGTTTCTCCAGCAAATTTAGTCGTTACCAGGCTTTGGTAATGTCCTTGCCTGCTGGGGTTTTGGACCTCTTCCACAAAGGCATAAATATCTTAAAGAGCATCCACCCACAAAGCTGTCAACAAGTTCAGTACAAATGTTCTTAGCTATGGACAGTATTTTCCAGCCCTACAATGTTCGGACTGTGTGACACTGCTTGTGACTCCAGCTTCCTAAATTATTCTGCCTGACAGACATTTTTCAAGAGCTTTTTTTTTGTGTCAGTGTTCACCAGTGATATGCTGTTGTAAATATTTCACAGTATTGAAAGACTGGAGGTAGTTTTCTTTTTATTTTCAGCATTTTCATCCTGTGCTATTTTGAGGAGATACTTGAAAGAAGATTGAAGAACTTCCACTTAACCTCTGAGCTTGGATTTTAATTGGTGTCAGGTCAGATTCTGAATTGAAATTAATCTGTGTGTTTCCTTTCTCTCCTTCTTCCCTTAGGTCTTCTTATGATCTTCATTCCCATTGCACAGTGTGACCTTTGCAAAAGATCTTCTATTGCTTTTCCCATCTATGCTCAGTACATTTCCAGAGTTAGCACAAAAACACATAGAAGAAGGATAACAGGAAACAGAAAAATTGACTCAGACATCCCTCATTTCTTCTGATATGTCTCAAAATATCTCAAATTATCTCAATCCATCTTGGAGAATGGGTCAGAATATTGCATTTTAAAAATGTAGTGGTTATGAGAGAGGGTTTTTCTTAAGACAAGTTTTCCATTAATATTTCTCATCTTTCAATAAAAAATAAAAGCCCAAAGAGAGTCGTTTGGAAGAATTAGGTTGTGCTCTCCTCCCTGTCCTCACACAACTTTTGCTGTTGCTAAGAGAGCAGGATTGAAAGACAGGGCTCATCCAAGGTCTGCACTGCCACTGCTATTTGCTCTCTGCCCCCAGAGCTTCCCCTCTGTTCCCCAGACTGGTGCCAGGGAGACGGAGGCAGCAAGAGGCATTAAGGTATCAGGAGTTGTTGGGGTTCTCCTGGGAGATCTCCCCCACCTGCCCTAGAGTCCAATCAGGAGCTGGACTTGAATGATCCTTGTGGGTCCCTTCCAACTCAGGATATTCTGTGATCCTGCACACCTTTGCCTTGACAGAAAGGTAAAAGGAACTGAGTTTAATACCAACAAGTGGTTTGGGGGAAGAGAAGAAAATCCAGACAAGCTGAATTACTTCAGTAAGCAGCTTTGGAAAACAAGATTTTGACAAATTGTTCCCCTAATCACCATTATTTTATTCCACCTATCTCATTTAGCCACTTACTTGCCAGCTTCTCCCTGCAAAAGCCAAGTCTGCTCCCAGCTCTGAGCTTGTACTCTTAAAATACTGTGTAAAAGCCACTTGCATTCTCTAAATAAAAGAAACAGGGGGACAGAGCATCTGTTAACTGAGCATGAGAAGACCCTGTGGATCCAAAATAGATAATCCTGAAACAAAAGTAAATATCAGCACCAACAGAGTGACCAGAGGGTGAGTTGTTGCACATCCTCCATTGATTGCAGTGGAGTTGCTGGTGGAATGGCTTAGCAGCAGGAATCTGTCCCACAGACTCTGCTGCTGGAGGAGACCACAGCACTGTGTGGGAATATCTACTGTACAGTACGGATATACGGAATCTGCACAACTTGGGTGGAAACACTCTTTTGTTCTCCTAAATAGCTTCAGTGCTGAAACACTGACAGTCTCTGTGAGTTTCAGCTGCATAAACAACATCTTTATAAGCTTCAAAGGCCAGGGGAAGAAGTCTGTATTTCTGCTTGGCACTCAAATGGCAGTTAGAACAAAGCAGGAAAGCTCTTTGTAATTCTGTCAGTGACATTATCTTCAGCATAAAGTTGCATTCAAATTAGCTGGCATGGAGGAGCAGCATGGATCTGGATAAGGAAATACATTAATCTTATGTTTTTCATTGTTGTGCTGGTTTTGGCTCGGGTAGAGTTAACTTTCTTCAGGGTGGCTGGAATGGGGCTGTGTTTTGGATTTGTGCTGGACACAGTGATGATAATGCAGGGATGATTTTGTTCTTGCTGAACAGGGCTTGCACAGAGCCAATGCTTTTTCTGATTTTATACTGTCATGCTGGAGAGGGGAATGGGGCTGCCTGTGAGGTTGGGAGAAGGCACAGACAAGACAGATGACCCCAGCTGACCAAAGGGATATTCCAGACCATGTGACATCATGCAGTGTATATAAACATGTTGGGGGGGATGGTAAAAGGAAGAAGCAGGGCACTACTTCTGAGTGATGGCATTTGTCTTCCCCAGTAACCACTATGTGTGATGGGGCCCTGCTCTCATGGAGATGGCTGAACACTTGTCTGCCCATGGAAAGCAGTGAATTCCTTGTTTTCCTTTGAGTTGGTTTTGCTTTCCGTATTAAACTCTTTACCTCAACTAAGAAGTTTTCCAGCTTTTACCCTTCCAATTCTCTCATGATCCTGCTGGTGGGGATTAAACCATGACATCTGTACTTGCAAGACCCATAAATGCTGCCCAGCTCAGGAAGACAGGAAGTTTACTTGTGGCCTTGTAAAAGAAAATTGAAGAGATGTCAGCATGATGACTGTGTCTGCTGAAACACATAGGTAAAATTAATGTTCACGCTGTTTAAAGATGTGAAATGTGTGTGGCTCACTTTATTCCTGGAGCAAACCCAGGTCACTCAAACTGAATAAATATTTGTTTTGGCTTTAAGGGCTTTTTGTCCCCTTGATTTGGGGTGGGGTTATTTTTTTGCAATCATCTTTTCAGCTGCATTGGGTCTAATAAAGCATTGTCCCATTGCCCATGGGTTCCAACTCTCAAGAGCTGGATCCTCCAGTAGGATCTTCACCAAGCTGAAACGGATGATTTTGCACCTACCAGCTTTAGCCCTGTCTGAGCTCTCTCTGAAGACCCAAATAAATGTCTCGTCCTGGGCCTGTATGAGGTACTCAGCTCTTGAGGAAGGCAGTAGCCCCTGTACAAGAAATAAGCAGTAATTTTTTTTGTGGAGAGGGCCCTGAGATGATAGGAGCGGATGACAGTTGCATACAGCAATGATAATGATGATGATGACGCATTTGACAGCAGACAGGCCAGGAGGTAAGTCAAAAGATCATGGGTTTATTACATTTTACAGTTTGATTCGTATACAGCAGTTTGGCTTCCTGTTGTCACCCTTTCTTGATGTATTTTCTTTAGTATTGTCTTTGTGTCTCTTCAATGTCAGGAATGCAACTTGCTCCCATGGTCAGTATGATCTCCAGTAGCTGTAAATTGGAGTGGCTCAGGTGACCTCCAGCATCCTTTCCAGGCCAAAGAATTCCATGAATCTATGAAGGAGGCGTTTAGCTCCCAACCAAGCAGGTGAGAGGTGGATATGCACTTGAGTGGCTGAAAGGCCGTAGACTCTCTCAGGAAAGAGTGATGGATGATTTAATGAATCATTGTAAGTGTGTGGGCTCTGCCTTCCAGTGGGTGAGATCTGTTTCACTCCAGCTTTGTCTCACATTATAAAGCAGGAAAAAAGTACTCTTCTGGAACTTTTTATTTATATTTCACAATAAAAGCTGTGACAGCTGAAATAAAGCCATTCATGGATTTATTCTTTTCAAAAGTAATGGCTCAAACTCACAGACAAGTAGAAACTGTGGTAAAAGAAATAGAAGATTTGGACTTACAAGGAAAATAAGTGATAAATCACACTGGAGTGGGAAGATGGTGGGCAGGTGGCACGGCTTTGAGCATCAAGGCTGACAGCCATTTCCCTCTGTCCACTTTCTGCTGCAGCTGAGCACAACTCAAATTGAGTAGGAGGAAAGGCCATGATGACACCATCATGTTCACAGAGAAAGAAGGAAGGGTGGTCCCTCACTAACCATAGTTTTACAAGATTCAGAGGACTAGATAGTTCTCATAAAAGGTTGTTATACCTGGACAAGTAATTTGTAAAGGCTGATAGAACACTTGGGTTGAAGTGCTTGTGAGAAGTGGCGTCAAGCAAGACTTGTCTATCTGTACCTTCAGAGCCTAGCTCTTCGTGACCATCTGTCTCTCTTTCCCATAAATCACTGTGAGGTTCATCTTGGCCACAGAGAGGAGATGGTCACAGAGGCCTTTCAGATACCAAAGAAAGTCTGAAGAAGGAAAAATGTTGTTACAGATATGTGCTGGAAATGCTATGGAGGAAGGAACTGAATCACAGATGAAGAGGCAGCATGCATTGTGTCTGTTTTAAAGTACTTTTCCAATAAGAAAAAAGCAAAAGGTTAAGAACCAGGCATAAGGCTTGTGAGCTCTCTTCTCTCTTGTGTTACTCTGTTGCTGTGTTAGACCATAATAATATGGATATTAGGATGTTGTACAATGGGCAAAATTTACTGGTGGCATAGGCAATGAAGATAAATGAGGGCAAGAAGGAGAATGTCACCTGGAGATCAACTCCCTTGCTATTCCTGGTATTATATATCTTTCCAGATTCTCTTTTTAATTCTTCAATGCTGAAAATGTTTGATTTTTTTTCACCTACTAAAGGTTAAACTTCCTACATAATTCTAACATGTGAAAGAATTAAAATTTTATCAAAGATGTTCTAAGAAAAGCCTTTTTTCTATTTAATTTGTTTTTTTCAAGATTTTTGCACATTAGCTTCCGCTGAATGCTGTGATGTAACAGTTAAATTATAACAAATAACTACGTCACAAAACTGCTCAAAAGATTGTCAGTCTTTCGCTCAACCCCAATTCTTGCACGTCAGAAAATCCCTCTGTCCTTGACTCACTTTCTGCCAGGAGTTTCCCCAACAGTCCCTTCTGGGAATGGTGCCAGCCTAGCTGGATGGTAGCTGGGATGGCACACGTCCTGGAGTGCAGCAGAGGTACTGTGCTGGCTGATCTCCACAGGCGATGAACATTTTTGCCATTACACACTTACACTAAGCCACTGGAATAAATGCGTGGCAAGATTCCCACCAGCCTGTCTGCAGATCAACTATCTGGCTACTGAAAAAGGTTCATTAGATCATTAGTCCCCCCAGCAAAAGGCTGTCTTAGTGAGTAGTTAAAGGGATTGCAAACCTCGTAGCACTTAGGCAGGGGAAGCCTATGCTACTGTCCTGACATTGTGCATTGCAGGGTCTTGATGATTCCCAAAGCCCATCCAGCATCACAGCCTCACAAAGCAGTTCATCTCCTCCCTGCTTTGTGATTTAAGACAGAATTCAGAGGTGAATGTCTCAGCTCCAGGCAAGGAAAGGCAGTGACTCAGCAAGGGGACCAGCCTACCTCCACTGCAGTTCATTATGTGACTGGGAATCAGAACCAGAGAGAACATCATTTCATCAAATGGCTATCAGGGTTTTGCTTGTTCATAGTGTATTTCTGTGCTGAATGCTAAAAGCATTGGGGTTTTTGTTTGTTTAATTATTAAGCTCTTGTGAAAAATGCAGCTTCTCCTAAGCCTGTGCCAGGTGCCTGAAAAAATGAGATGGCTTTGAGGAATGAAAAGCCAAATGCAGTGAAAATGTATGTTTACAAGAGATTATTTCACTAATCATAACAGAGCCCTTACATGCACCAAAACTAGGCTTGATTCATTAACTTCCATTGTTATTGATGAAAGACTTTAATTTTTGCCTAATCTCACATACACTTATTAATTCTTAAATCAAATATACATTACAACTGAAAATGTATGTTCTGAGACCAATTAAAGTACAGCGTGTATTTCTCATTCTGGGAAACAAATACAGCAAGGCCTTTGTGAATATTTTTCCTTGTAGGAGTCTGTGTTTCACTGTTTGTCTACTGTAATGAATATTTTGACACTGCTTTTTGAGATGCTTGGGTGTAATTACTTGCTTATCTGGAGAAACATTATTTATTTTTAAAAAGGTTTTCTGCTTGGTGGCTTTTTTTTTCTTTAAGAAGAATAATCTGAAAACTGTAAAACAGCTATTTCTTCTGCATTTAGACTTTCCATGAAAAAATGAAGAAGTGAAGAGCCATTTAAAAATCAAATATTAAACCAATGAGCCTAATGGATTTTCATAAGAAATTTTTCCTTATTTTTTATGAAAACTTTGCATTTTTAATGTTATTTCAGTAAAATTAACCATATTGATCCAGTCTTAAAAATTGGATGCCATCCAAGAAAATGGATGTTGATAAAAAAACCTTTTTCCCAAGTCCTTTACTAAAATATGGACATCACAGATATATAAATACTTTTTCTATCTCACACAGCATTCTCAAACCCAGAAATGCTATACTATCATAAGAAAGTTCCTAATTAATGGTGATCTTACATTCAGGTTTGATTACAAATTGCTCCAGGGAGTACATTCTGATAATATTTCCAGATCCATTTTGATGACTCAAGAGGTCTGGATAAAATTTAAAAGAAACAGGTGGTCTTCTAAATGCTTCTTTTGTTCATCTCATTATTATTTAAAAATCACTTTATATGGAGTAGATTGAATTGGCCAAATGTCCAGATACATTTCATTGCTGTTGTTATGGGTATTGTTATTATTAACATTATTAATAATAAAAAATAATACTGGAAATATGAACAGTAATAATGGCATCCACAAGGCAACTGTACAAATATTATGGCTTGTTCTGCTGTCTCCTCCTGACTATGTTTCTGCCAGAAAACTTGGCTTGAAATAAAAATCCTTGAGATATCTAACTTAGATAAAATTGCAATAGGGACAAGGTAATTTAGGTAATTTACTTATCACAGCAAAGAAAAACAAAGTACCAGCTTGCTAAATTATATGGTAAATTTTTAATGAATGGGATTTTTAAATAAAGGGATTTTTTCCTCCTAGACAATATTCTTTAGAACAGAACTTTAAACTGACTGACTAAAAATCTAGATTTACTTCTGGAAAAATATCTTTTGCAGAAAGCTAATAATTTTTTGCATAAACAGGTTGTACTTTTCAAAAATTCTGTCCAGGAACATAAAAAAGTTGAGCATTCTAAAAAGGTTAAATATTTTGTTTAAAATAACAGACCATTTTATCCCTTCCAATTCTATGGTTTTGTAGTGCAGGATATAAATCAACGTTGGAATTATTTTTTTTGTCCTGTCAAAGGAAGGACTTAGTTTAGTCTTCGCTACTGTTCATTCAGCCCTTCATTTCACTGCAGTACATTTCTTTTCTTAATTGCTTTTTAGGATGGGAAATATTCCAAATCATGGCATCATTATCAAATTAATGATCAGATTTCCCTCCAGCTCTACTTTGGGACTTGCAGTATAACTTCTCATACCAGGAATCACACTAAATAATCTATACAGAGAAAATCGAACAATGTACCTGTAGGCATTTTGTACAGTCAAGGAGAAAAAGTTGCTGATTTGTAATTAAAGGGATTTTCATATATACTTAAAATTAGGAACAGCTTTAGTATAAAGTCTCATAAATGCATATTTGATGACTTGTCCAAGAATTGTTCAGCAGCCATTTAGAATCAACACCAGAGATTTAAGAAAGTAACAGGCACAGTGCTTTCTTTTATACCAGATTTGGTCTTTTTGGTATGTTCCCAAGAGAAACATCAAGGGACTTTCGTAAAGACTAACATTTAACAACATTCGTTGCAAAGGACATGTTAATTAAATTCTTTTTTAGACAGAATCTATCTCCAAATGGTGCAAATTTTAAGGACAACTACCATCAGCAGAGCAAGTCCTGTTGGTCTCCATGTAACAAATATTCACTACTGAAGTGATTTGGTATCCTTGACAATTTCCAGCTACATAAACAACTCCTATAGAAATATTAATCATGCTCAAGTCAGTATAAAATATGTGTGTGCTTTTGAACTTCTTTAGTGATTAAGACATAGGCTCAGACTTAGAATCTTCACTCAACAGTAATTGCAAAACAGTCCTTTAACTTGTTAAATTATCAGAATCAACCAAGGCCACAGAGAGGAATCACGCTACTTTTCTGAGTTTACTCATGCCAGGGAAAGTTCTGATGCTTGTAGCAATACAGATGTAGAAGAGCAAAAAAGTATTTGCTGAATCTTTACAATGCCTGTCTTGTAAATGACAACAGTGCATCCACACAGGGTGCTGCCTGCACGCTGACAGCTCTTTGTAACTCAAAGCCATTAAAGGCAATGGTGCAGTTATCAAATTATTATCATTTCTGTAGAAAGAGGAGAAGCTTTGCAGTATATACAACATCCTATTTCTTTCTTTAGCATTCCATATCTATCTGAGGCTAAAACAATCAGGAATGGAGGCTATTCTTCTCTTGACAACTCAGGTGCTTTACAATGCACTCTCTGAAGATGTACATGGTCTGTAAAAAGGATTGCAGCAACCCTTGCCTGCTGGCTATGAACCAGTCAGGCTCAGATCACCTGCAAACAGGTTTGTGAAAGTTCAGTTTTTTCCCAATGGTGAGAAATGAAGCTTATGTAAGTATAATGAGAAAGTACTTTATTACTGTTTTCATGCTTAGATTCACATACACAGATAAAATTTGACAAAAGAAAAAAAAAACCAAAATAAAACAAAAACCAAAAGCAAAACCAAAGAGAAGAAGGTCCGGCATGTGTTTCAAGCTAAAAATTTGTTCAGAATGAAGATGATAACTGAAGTGCAGAGCAACATTAGAGTAGAACAGAGTGGGGGTCAAGCAGAGGGAGAGTATATTTTCCTTTTCTTCAGGAGTAGCTGCTGCAGGTACAGTTCCACCATGGGACTACTGTGAGAAGGATCTGTGCTCCGTGAATAAAAACCACCAGAGGCTTTAACTGGCTCTTACAGAAGACAGTTCCTACAGGTAGTCAGAGGCACTATAAAAAAAGGGAAGGACTGTTTCCATAATGAAAACACTGTGGTCCAAGGATGTAACAATGAATTCTCCTCCACATCAAAAAAACCCCAAGTACTAGAAATCTGCTGAGATAGTGGAAGGACTTTTCACACTGCGCTAAGAAGGAGAAATCCAGTCAGGAAGACCTTACATGTCTTAGTCTTGGTGTTCTCATTACATATCATTAAAAGAAATATAAAAGGCCACAGCTCTCACTCTCAATCACCATCTGCAGAGTAATTGCACCTCCCTGATTTTATTCCAGGTGGGTGGACTGGAATTCTTTCAATTTATCAATTCCTGGGGAACTTTACAGAGAAGGAGTTCCTTCTCCATCGGAACATGGATGGCAGGATCAGAATAAATACGAAGTTTATTACCATGTTTTATATTAGTACTTGTGATTAATGAGCAGAATAAGCACGGACCAATGCCTCCGTAGATGTACATATAATGAATAAGTGAATTAAAGAACATATTTTATCTTCAGTTTGCCTTTTTCCTCTCATCTGGAATACCTGACTATCTGCAATAGTGATAAATGAAAATGCTCTGAATACTACACGGTATAAGAACCGGGAGTAATCTATCCTAATTCTCTTCTGCCAGCTAAAAACCTAATTTTAAATGAAAAGTTCTCCCTTGACTCTTTGAAGTAACTGCAATTACATCCATTTGGGCCAAGACTAAATTTAGCCCCTGAAATTCAATAAACTCTATTGGCACAAGAAACTAACTCCCAGAATCCTATGGACCTAGAGGCATTAATTTCTCAACTTAGACTTAGATCAAAGTGTTTGACTGCAATTCACTCCACAGGACTAATTCCATTTACCTCATTTATATGACGATCTTCCTTCATTTTGAGCAAAGTCAAACCTAATAGGTCAGATGGTGGACATTGTGTTGCAATTCTGATACCTGGACTGCAACAGGATTAACCATCTGAGGCACAGGAGGAAGGATATCACCCAGTGACAGGGTAGCCTGAGGCTGGGGACAGAGCATTTTCATGTCAGATAGCAAATGAATTCCACAAAGTCAAGTCCATCTTGATCTTTTCAGAGACCATAGGAATGATACTTTTAATGTTTTTCAACCCAGGGGTAAAAATAGCTCCCATGTATTTCCACCCATCCTTTCAGCCACAGCTTAGGGAGCAGATTCTCAGTCAGTATAGGTTCAAAATGTCTACTAGCACTGAAGCTGGACCAACCACAGGAAGCTGAGAACTGTCTCTGTTGATGAGTGTAATTGCACTTTAGCTTTCTCTTTTCACTTTATAATAGGGCTTACCTTCTTATTTCTCAGCCTCTGATCAAACACTAGCTAATTACCAAAGAAGCATGGAATTTGGATGATTTGCAGATAGCATCTCATGAGAGAGCAAAAAGCTGCATTTTGAAAAGATAAGACAATAAAGATATTTCATCAAGAAGTCAAATAGCAGGATTCCAACAGGGAATGCTGAAAGACACCCAGATCATCACACTGGAATGTGTCTTTGGCTTCATGAGAAGTGATAACTTCAGTTTGGAGGATATGATCAGCTCTGTTTCACTGAACACAGGAGACACCTGATCTCAGTAACTAGTCTTATCAAAAAGAAGAAATACATCTCTATATCAACTCAGGAGTGTGGGACATGAAGCATTTCACACAGGATTTTGTGTTCTTTTCTGTCTTTTATCTTCCTTTTCCAAAGGCATGTCATCAAGAGAAAGCATGTTGGAACTGCACATGTGAAATGCCAGCTTTGGCTTTCAAAACTGCTTCCAGGATCTCAGCTACTTCAAGTACTACAAGGACTAGTACACCCATATGAGGAACTGACCTTGTTTTCAGATGTCTGGCTTGTAAAGAGAAAAACTAGAAAGAAAAAACTAGATTTCTGCCTACTTTTTTCCCTTCTTCACCTCTAATTTCAAGGGTGGATTAATACTTTTTTTTTCTTTTTTTTAAAATAAAAACAGTAACTGTAAAGAAGTGTCAAGCCCAAGTAAGTGGTTCTCACAGACTACAAGACCAGAAGGTTTTCAGGTTGCCACCAGCTGCCCCTGGACATCTGATTTTTCTGAGAGGATGTTTTACTAACAGCAGCTCAAGGGGCACAGCAGTTCTCCTCTCCATCCACCACTTTTTGACAAATATGTCAGCTCTACACTTTGTTAAGGCATTTTAAATGGTGTGGGCTTTGTGTTGCAGCCTGTTGAAACATTTGCACTGATGTTTTCAGTCACAGGAGCTCCACCAGCACCCTCTGTAGTGAACTGCAGCAGCCAGCTTCAGTGTGGCCTAGTATCCTTTTATACCCAGTCAGATGTTTGCATACCAGACTGATGACATCACTTCTAGCTTTGCCCTCTCCAGTTGCACCTCAGCCTTCTTTGGCTGACCTGTGGAGTGGGCAGCTTTCCTAGAGACCAGGCACAACTGTTCGAGTCAGCTCCCAAGTCAGGAATGAAGAACGCAGCTCATCTTGAGTCAATTCAGAGGACTAGAGCAACACCACACACTGCATTTCTTTAGGAAAGGACCTGTGTCACAGCTGGACACGAAAGGAAGTGCTTGAGTCCAAGTAGAAAAATTAACCAGAAGGCTATTTTATTTTTTACACAACCCCTTTTTATAACATGCTGTGCTAAAGAACCATACAATGGGTTAGAAAAGACAACACTTCTCCTCATTGGTTAAATAATGGAAACAACATCAGTGAGAGAATTGTTATGACAAACCTAGAAGTGTTTATGAAAGATAGAAGACTTATTTACTTTTCACTGTCCTTGAAAGGAGTCCTTCTCTCACAGAAGAATTAGCCATTAATCAGGCTGAAAATTTCACAAACTCAGAAAATCAGACCCACAGACCTGGTATCAGGGAAGAAGGAAGCCAGTGAGATTTTCCCATATGAACTCTCTTAGAGACCCCATATGAACCTGCATGTCCTGGCAATCAGTGAGACTGGTTTACAAAATGTCAGTGCTACACCAAGGGCACTGCTAATGCTACATAGTTCAGATTTCAGGCTGCTTTCAGATGCTTGAACCCTTTTCTGACTGCATTTGAGGATGTTTTGATTGGGCATGATGCCCCCAGGCAAGCCACCAAATGCATGACTGTGTAAACAACACTCTAGGGTTTTCTTGATCAGAGGTCTTCCCTTGGTAGGTCTGAGCTTTAACATTCACTGCCCTCCTCAGCTGTGGAGGAAATCAGTGCATCTCCTGAGGGGCAATTCCTCTGGAAAGGACAGCTATAATTTAGAACAGCTTGTTTCATAAGCAATTACTCTGCTTGAAAGAAAACCATACTAAGATACAATTTATGTATGCTGTAATAAAGATAAGAATTTCTCAAACATGTATAATTTTTAACATTATATGCAGGCTAATTACTCTTATAGAAACATAAGATTGCTTCTCAGCCTCCAGAGAGCAGTTTAATCAAACGTGCTAAAATATAAAAAAAATATTTGTTGCAAAATAGACAAAAGTTGTTATCAAGGCATTAGTGCCACTGTTTATCATCAAGGCTGATTAAGAGGTGTTTTGTGGCATCCTTCTTCACTGGTAAGAGTGTCTGTGTGTTTCAATTCAGAGGAGACGTGAAAGTGCTGTTCCTGAACATAATCAGGAATCGATTCTCCCTGACACCACCAAGCAATTACAGTACCATTAGGTTCCATTAAGGTGGAGACACTGCCAAATATAGACTCAGCAATTAAAATACTAAATGAAAGTTTGTGATCCCCATACTTTCCTATCTTTTGCTCATGAAAGGAAGACTTGTCAAACCACATCAGAACTGAGAATTTTGACTAAAACTTGTAGGAATCAGAAGTTCACAAACTTTACCTAAATTGTAGCAAAGCCCTGAATGATATGAAAAAGTCATACTGACCTGCATTGTTCTTCACTTGAAAAGATTTCTGGAAGTCACCTGTTAATTTATTTTAACATGATCCACAGTTGTTTTTAAATTATACAGTAAGTAAAAGATGTACCATTTCACTTCACCTTAATTTTTACATATTGAAACTGTTCAAAGAATGATTTTCCCTGAGGGAGAAAAAACCCCCAAGTAATCAGTGATCAGTGTAATATAATTCAGTCTGGGAAATACAATAACTAGCAGGAAAAGTGCCTGAAAGCAATTTAGGAAATATCTAAAATCACAGGGGGCATTGTATGGTCAGATTCTGAAGTTAATGGATAAATTCTTAAACCCTAAAAAATTATATCTGAAACTTACTTCTGTCTGATAGTGTCTTTCACTGGAAAACCCTGTTTTTGCTCCACACAGTGCATTTGGAAACATAGCACATCGTGGCACAAATGTGCCATGGGATTTCCTCCATCCCAGTACAGCTGGTGCTCTATGCCTACTTTCACCCATGCCATGCTATTACAATGCATCAGCCAGCTGGTTCCCAGAGCACTGAAATGCTCTCTAAGAAGCTGTTCTCAACAGTACAACAAAAAAGCAGATTTATTATCTTTAGATCACAAATGCAAGCAGTACATGATGTATGATTACCTTTTCCCAGAGCTCCATCTGATTTTCATATTGAAAAGAAAGCACTTGTATGATTTGATCTCCCATGTGCAAGGGGAGCTGTTTTCAGCTCAAGGTGCCCATGTCAGTGCCTCCCATGCCCTGGGATGGGAAAATACCTTGCCCTTGACAATCCTTGAGGGCTACCTGGGTCTCAAATTAGAAGGGAGCTTCATCAGAGAGAGTCCTTCCACCACCCCATCAGGGGCAGTCAAGCATTGCTTTTCTCAAAGCCATCCCACCAACTACGGGGTCCTTGGTCTTTTCCAAGCTGGGGTGAAGGTCAGCTCCCCATGGGTTCTCCATACCTTAGATTGGCATAGCAGGCTGAAAAAAACCCTAAGTTTTCTGTTGTGTTCTCTGTGCTTTCCCTGCTTCATTTTTTTAAACTTATTTCTTGTAATTGTTTTGTTCTGTTTCTACTGCAGCAAATATATATTTCTGGACTGCAGATCTGGGAGAGATTCAACCCAGCAGGTTAGTATTAGCTAATATCATTGAGCTACATCTCAAAGGAGCTGAAGTAGAGTTACTGCTACCAGGGGTAGAGCCTGCATCTTCCTGTTCACTTTAATTTGACTTCAGGAGAAGTCAAACTACTTCCTGCAGCCTGCACCACACAACCATATATCCTTGATTTAAATGCACATTTTTATGTGTTCCAGCATTTCCAGAACCCAGGGGCAAGGGGAAGGGAAGACATCTGTGCTCACATGAGAAAACGATCTAGAACCTCTCCTCTTTTCAGCCTCTGGAAAGTCTTGCTCTGTACCCAAGGGGATTCTGCTATAGTGAAATACCAGAACTTATCCAGATGCTTGCTGAAGGGTGCCCAAATGCCTGAACTTCCACAAGCCACAATTTATAAGGATTAAGGCACAACGCTGCTTTTTGCCATGCTGCCACTGTCAGGGGCATGGCACAGGCAGCAGCAGGTTAGTGGTGTCAGCAGTAGGCATTGAGTGTGCCCGGGCTAAAGCAGAAGATCCACTGGTGGTGTGACAACAGAGGATAGTAAGGATAGTTTGATTTTAATAGGCAAATGCAGGCTGGATAATGGCCCTTTCCTAATGAAAGTGCTCTGCTTTTGAGCCAAATCACTAATCTCAATCCATTACTCTTATCAGTCTGTAGGTGCTGGAAAAAATAGAGTCCTTTCTACTTTGTATTAAGAATGACAACAGTACCCTGGAAATGACCAGGTAAATGGTCTGTTCAGCTGGTAATTTTATTTCAAGCACTGAAAAAAAAAATGGCACCAAAACTTCTCAGATACTGAAATATTTTCTGCGACACACCAAAAAATGTATATGACTTGCACTAATGGAATTGAACTCAGACAAGATAAACATTCAAATTATCCTTGAATTACAGTTTCCTTCAAGAGCACTACACTCTCTGAATGCCAAGGATCTTTCAAGCTCAGATGAAGTACAGTTAAAAAAAGCCTTTCCCTACCTAAACTGTGCTGCCTTTTTTCTTCACTGTATTTCAAGACTGAAAGATTTAAAATAGACAGAAACAACCACAAAAACCACGCTGAGGACAGTCTTTTGTAACTCCCTCATTCCTCCCTCTTCTCTCCTAATCCTGACAGGCATGCTGCCTTGACTCCTTTTTGTGCATTGGCCATATTACATCATCAAGAATTTACCAAACATATTGCCGTGCCAAACAAATACACAGGATTTGCATATGTTGCACTGGAAATAGAAAGGGGCTAACTACATATTTATTAATATATTTGAATTGTTCTTGCAAGTGTATGATGAGAAAAAATAGAATAGAATAAAAAGCATTCAAGGATGAAATGTTCTGGTTTGAAACTCACAGAAATAAGCTTAAATGCACTCAGTATAAAAATATTAATAATATTGTAATTATATCTAATTTCAAACTAGGGATGCCAAATCTTAATTTCAAGCTTTGGATAAATACAACATTTAAATATTCATGTTTAAATATTGAAAACATTTCTTTATCTATTCTTTACCTGGATATAATCTGAGAATGTGGATTTAACCATTATTTTAATGGCTTTATTAAGCTGACAACAGAATACCTTAATTGCAAAGAATCTTTATTCCCATACTCAGTAGTGAAGATCAATCTGCGCAGCAAGCAATTTATGCAAATTGACTTTAATGACAACTCTTCTCTGCTTTACTAAAAATATAGAATCAGATACTTTATATCTTACTGTGCTGATTGTTTGATTTCTTCTAGTTCTTCAGTAGTTTTAGTCAAAATTAAAATTAAAACATCTATTTAGGACATGCACTTATCTGTTTGAAAAGTTAATTTCTTGTTTCTGAGTGTGATGCAAATGATTTTGGGAGAGGGAAATGAATAGATTGTTTATATTCAGTAACACATTGCGTGCACCTGGCTGTCCACCAGTGATAATTGAAATTCAGAAGAAATGAAACACTCAGACTCCCATTCTAATCACATCCTCTCATAGTATTTTGTGATGACTACATATTTCACTTGAAGGAAGAGTAGCAAATATGGGGATTTGGGATCAGGGACTAGGAAAAAGTAATAAAAATTATAGGAGATATCTGTAATTGTTGTATGATATGATGAGGCTTTTCCCTCTTCATCTGTTGTGTACTAAAGGCATTTAAAATTTGAGTCACTCTTATGTAGTTTTACAAATACTATGAATTTTGACGTTTAGCTGATCTCACAGCTAAACGAAATATTATTCTTAACATATGTATAATTTTTCTGCTGCTGTGTAGATCAAAGCATGAGGAGAGGATCATAGAACCATTTAGGCTGGAAAAGACACTTAAGATCAAGTTCAACCATAAACATAATACTGTCACAGATACTGAGAAAACCTCCATGCTAGAGACCAGCAGATGGTGGGCAGAGAATCTGCAAGAAAATGCGCAGAACCCTGTGTCCCATTGTTGCCTGGAATAAAAACACAAAGCTTTCCAGATGGTATTGAGTGATAATATAAAAAGCAACACTTTAATGAAAGCTTTCAGGTGCACAAAATAGCTCTGTGCATGTATGATCCAGGATCTCTACAATTTTTAGAAGGTTAATTAATTAGTATATCTAGCAGGTACATCCAATAGGAGATCAGTTGCCCCAATAACCCACCCTTCGGTCAGCCCCTTGGAGTTGGTCCAGAGACTTCCTTGCCCTATTTCTTGCTATGTCTCTTAAGTTCTGGTGGAAAACAAGATGTTACTGTCAGAACTCCATTCTTGAAAATGAGACTAAACCGGATTTCAATAATGTGTTATGAAGGGTTAGCTTATTGTTCTAAAACGTGAGAGAAAGGGCAGGAAAAGTATTAGAAGCTATATAACTATGTACTAGCAGTCTACAAAACTATGAGTATATGATATACATATATAAAAGAAAAAATCTTCAGGCATCACCATGACTGACAATAACTGGAAGAAATAGGACCTGCATAAATTGTAAGGACATAGTATGAGTTCAGTAAAACAAAAATCATGTAGGCTAATAATATTATTTAATATTTTTGTTGACTCTTAGAGCCTTTGGAATATACTCCTTATATTACATGTCTTAGAGGATTTTTTATTGCCTGTGGTTCCTAAAAATAAGTCTTTTATGAGCATAAGACTTGTTTGCATGTTCTAACACAGGAGCTGTTTTTGAAACTGCATTGCTAAGAGGGAAGGTCCTTACTTGAAAATGCTATTACAGAAGGGGTCAAACATACAGTTAATCCTATGGCTGTGATCACAAACCAAAGGGAATAATGTTGTTTCAATGTGATACATCATCGAAAATGGCTTAAAATATATTATTTTCCATTATTTCCTAGCAAAGGTGAATGCAGCAGTCAACATTTTAAAATGTATCCCCCAAACCTCCCCATGCCTACAAGGTAGGTGTGGGATTTTTCTCCGCTACAGGATAGGTGGTTGATGTAATTTGTCATGCAAGCTCTCTTTATAGTCAAGGCAGAAATGGGCATGTTGAGAGCCAGCTTCTCCCACCTAGATAATTAGCTTAGATTAGACATCGCACTTACAGATTGTTAAAGTTAGGGGAAATTATCCTACCTCTTAAAAATGGCCTGATTTTTGAAACTCTTCTCAAGTGTGGAGGCTGTAATTTACTTCAGTGTCTCAGTATGGGCATAGGTTTCCAGTTTTTGACCCCAATATTTAGTAATGTGGTCAAAGCCAAAATTGAATACAATACTTCATGTGACAGGCGTGAAACTTCAAAGTTCTTAATGCAAGATGGGGTTCTTTTTGGTTGATGATGTGAATTGACAGTACTACTGGAAAAGATTAGGTAGGGGGCTGCTTGTATGGACAAGCCACACTGGTGGCCCTTTGCTGAGGCCGCTTGCAGGCTGTTTGAAGGCTATTCTAAACCAGGATTAGTCATTTGCTCCAGTTTTAGCTAGAGTGGTTGGCGTAGGTTGTTGCATATTTACCACAAAAGCAGTTTCTTCAAAACAACACCACGCTGGCTAGACACAAGGAGTCGTGACTGGGGCATGCTCCACCATGTGGGATGAAGTTACATGGTGGGAAGCACACGGCTGTCTTCAAATCATATGGGCCCTTACAAAACCAAGCAAAATACCAGCCACCAAGGAGTCACATCATTCACTATGTTTGCACTTATTACTCTCACCTGAGGACTCAAAGATCTTCTGTGCTTTACAGTGAGAGTATAAAAAACCAGCAGCCACCAAGAGACTGGGATGACCTTTTGTAACTCATGGCTCTCTCAGCCACTACTATTTTCCCTGTTTTTTTCACTACCTTCATTGGTAAGACAAAAAAAAAAAAAAAAAAAAAAAAAAAAAAAAAAAAAAAAAAAAAAAAGAAAAAGTGATAATGTTCTCATATGAATCATCCTTCCCACTAAGCTGTCTCCTTGAGTGGCAGTTGAGTTTGTTAGTCATCCATCGTTTCAAAATTGTGGGTGGCAATTATCCAGCATTTCCTCTAGGTGTCAAGTCACACGGATAATCCCCTGGGGTGTGTCATTACACCCACGGGAACTGCTGAGGTTTTGATGTCCCCATCCTTCCAAAGCGGAGGGTATGTGTTTTCCTTCCAGGCTGCAACTGCAAAGTTTTGCTGTGCTTCTGCAGATTTTACGGGGGGCTGCTACTTTCACAGTCTATTACAACCTCTGTCTATAAGTCCAAGCTAGTAACTTCATCAGTGGCTTTCTTCTTCAAAGATGAGGGGGAAACATCCTGAATGGAAATTGAGCTGCTCAGCCACACATAAATAAACAGAAGTCAAATAACAGAAAACTAAGGTGACAAATGAGATTCATATTCATCATTTTAGCTCATCAAAGTGGCTACTTTGATTTTAGCCTCAGCAATCTCTCAAGCACAGCTAGCTCTGCCTCTTTGTCTCTGCAGAGAGAAAGGTGAGAACAGAAGGGTCTCAGGTGGGAGCAGTGTGGATTTAGGAAGGGCACTTTAGAGGGAAACGCAGCCCAGGTGGATAACCAGTGATAAAGCAACAGGGCAGCAGCCCTTTCTGGGGAACAGAGTGGTGTTTCCATAGGGGTCAAGGTGAGGTCCCCAACTGGGGTCCTGAACAACCCTATGGGGTTTATTTTGGTCTGTATTATTGTACATAGGACTTGGTGAGCCTAGCCTCACATTCACGGATAAAAATCAGGAACAATACATGCTGCTGACCAAGATGGTCTGATTTCATGTGATTTCATCTCCTTGCTGTTGGAGATCCCAATGCTCTTGGGTTTGGAGGTGCTTTACACCTTCTCCCTCTTAGACTAGGCCCTCCAAACACCGAGGGGCTATCATTAAGCTGTAACCAAGCCTTCCTGAATTATTTCACCTGTCTGACCAAATCTCACTGGGATAGTTAGGTAGTCCATACTGTTTAAAATCATCATACTTTCCACCTCTGTAAAGACATCTCAAAACATGAGCCTTAGTATGTATATATAGTTGCCACAAAGAATCAAAACCCAAATATCTGAGCAATGTGCTCAGATTGCTGTAAGTCCTTCAGGTCTCACAGGAGTCTTCCTCCTGCCACAGGTGGTAGGGTTGGAATCATTTTTTTCATTATATTAATGAAAATCTGCAGCAAACTCATCAGTTCTAATTCCTCTGACTGGCATACCAGAGCAGCTGGTACATATCTGTGGGGTTAGTTCTTGCATTTTCTGTCTGTAGAAATTAGAAAGTTCAATAGCTAGTTATTTCTTGATAGTATTGTGCATGTTATATTCTATAATGACAATATACAATGGTTGGCCATTGTTTTTGTTGTCTACATGAGGATATTTTTTATTCCAATTCAGTCAATCTGGGCCATAGGACATGAATTCAGACACAAATTGAAAGACTGCCATGTAGTATTATGTAAGGCTGACTACTTGAGAAGCAGTACAAAATCACTGGTACAGGCTGCATGAGGGCCTGGACGGGTGTCAGCTGAAGGTAGCCCGGTGTGTCTGCTAGACAAAGCTTAATATGGTTTAGATGCAAAAAATTCTATGGTAACAATGACAAGTAACTATATGATTTTTTTTTTTTTTGCCTCATTTCCTCATATTTTCATCCTATTTCCTCTTTTTGTAAATAAATTTTTGCTAATACAACTCAGTCTGGTACTTGGTGCTACAGGGAAGTTCCCATTCAGTGAGAGGCTTCAAGACTTGAGATCCTTTTCAGAATAAATAACGTTTTAAATATTTTGTTTTAAATAATGAAAGCAAAAGAAGGAGCAAAAAATGCCAAATGTTTTGATGAGTCATCCTCTGTCTTTACAAATTTTGGTCATGTGAACTGAAAATTATAATTCCATAACTACTATTATTTAAGGATGTTATTTTTATTGTAAAAATAGAAGGAGGAATCAAAAGAAAAAGTGGAACACAAAACCCAACAAACTCAAAAGAGAACCAGCATAAGAAACTAGACAGAGGTAACAGAAGACAAAACCATCATACATCACAGGAAAGCATGAGTTGACATTCATGTTGATTTCATACAGCTAAGAAAGAATCTCAGCTCAGCAATCACTGGGTTACTCACTCTCCTAATACTGTTGAGCGTGCTCTGATTCCCAGTTGGGTGGTTTCGCCCACCATGCTTAGTTAACCTGTGGGACTCCCAGCCACAGGAGGTTCTGGATGCTAAATGTTGGCTGGCACTGAAGTGGCAACCAGAAAAGTTAGTTGGTGAGAAATCTGAGGACTTAAATACAAAACAGGAAGTTACTGAGCTGTTAGAAATTGGTATTCTGGAAAAGCAGAAATATTTCAGTATACAGTAGAAGTACTCCAAAATTGTTATGTGGTTGTACTGTTCTCTGCACATCATTTTTGGCCAATGTTCAACTCTTTATTATCATAGGCGCTCTTTACATTCATATTTCATAGAATCATGGTATCAGAGAATAATAAAATATGCTGAGTTGGAAGGGACCCACAAGGATCATGAAGTACAACTCCTGGCCCTGCACAGATCTAAGAGTCCCACCAAGTGCCTGAGAGCGTTGTCCAGATGCTTCTTGAACTTTGTCAGACTTGGTGCTGTGACTGCTTCTGTGGGGATCCTATTCCAGATGAACCCTGTTCCTTTGGTGAAGAATCTTTTCCTGATATCCAACCTAAACCTACCCTCACTCAGCCTCATGCCATTTCCTTGAATTGTCACCACAGAGAAGGGATCAGTGTCTGACCCTTGTAAAGAACATGTAGACTGCGATGAGGCTCCCCCTCAGTCTCTTCCAGGCTCAACAAATTAATTAACCTCAGGTGCTCCCCTTAAGTCTTCCCCTCCATGTTTGGCAAAATTTGGACAACATGCTGTGTACCTAGATGAAATGAATTTTGAGATTTGTTGGATTTTCTTGCTGTTCCAGATCTTTGCAAACTTTATCAATGTCATCCTATGAAGTTTAAGTCAAAGCATGCTGGCTGCAGAAGATTTCTCAGACCTGTATCTAGCGGGGTTTTGAGTATCTCCAAGGATAGAGGTCTTCACCCAATGATATTACAGGGAAAGGGGAGGGGGTTTAGGTGTAAACGGAATTTCCAGTATTTCAGTTTGTTCCCTTTGCTTCTTGGCACATCACTGGGCACCACAGCTCCATCTTCCTTGCACCTTCTTATTGGATATTTATGATCACTGATAAGATCCCTCTGAGCCATCTCTTGTGCAGGCTGAGCAGTCCCAGCTGTGTGAGCCTCTCCTCACAGGAGATATGCACCATAGTCATCTCCATGGCCCCTCAGTGGGATCACTCCTGCTTGCCATAAGGGACCTGACCAACAGTCATCTTGAAAGGGATCTGCCAAAAAAACAACACGAAAAACAAAACAAAAGAAAAGAACTCAAATGTTTGCCCAAACAATGGGTATTGAGGAACACTTGCAGGCTGCCAGAGAAGGAGGCCAAGTATATGTTTTATTGTGTAATCTACACACCACTCTGATTCCAGAGGGTTTTGACTCTCATAATCATTTTAATTCTAGAATTTGATTTTGTTAATAGGCAAGAGTTGGATCATGGTGGGAAAACTACCTGAACAATCTCTCGCAATGTGGAATTACCTGTATTTTAGTAGCTGTTATCTTAGGCAAAGAACATGCTAGACCAGCAAAAGGAGACCCATGAAACCTCACGTTGTTTACACTTGATTAACAAATAGGATATTAATGGTTGACTGTGAACCTCAGGGATAAACTTTATGGTAAAAGTAAGGAAGTCAAATGCAATTAATAGTTTTAAAAAACTCAGGTATGTGAAACTATATTTAAGATGTTTGATTTTTTGGATTTTTCTGTGTCCACAGTAGTTCTTCTGAATATGGCCCAACCCCTCTTTGATATTTTTTATCATGACATATTAAAATCTGTCCCAATGAATGCCACTGGAGAATGGGAATAGATGTAAAACTTCTATTTTGTAAAGACAGAATAAGTGGAAGAGTTGGCATAAAAAAAAAAAATGCCCCCTCCCCTTTTATTTTTTCTTTCTATTCTCTTTTACCTCCTTTTTTTTAAGAGGAAAAATTGCATTTTGACTACAAATTATAAAGAAGCAAAGCAAATTTTCCAGTCTCTATCATGCACACTCTGAGAGTTATGAGTATTGGATGTGTATTTCTCTTATGAAGTCTTATGGGATTTTGCTAGTGACCAATGATGAACTACTTCATTAAGAGATTAAAAAGTCCTCCCTGAGACACCATTAGACTGTAAAAATCCTGTTAATTTACCTAGTTTTCATTCTGCTTAAGAACAGCAGAGGTAGCATTGCATAGACAAAAACTGAATACATTTTTCAGTCACGCAATGTCTGCCTTTAAATTGGGGAACCTTTAACCTTGGGTATTTCTGCCAAAGCTGATTTTTCATATTGGTCAGCTAAAATGCATTATGGCCAGAAAAGTATTAAGCATGCTCATACTGACTTTTTTTCTCTGCAGCATTTGTCTAGCATTGCATCATTAAACCATAAGTTGTTTCTGTGATTTTTACAGTGCCATTTTCTTTCTTTCCTTTTCTTCTGTTTCTTGGTTTTTTTCCCTGAAGATTTTAGGCAAAAGAGAATTTGGGATCACGTAGATTTGGACAGCTTAGAAATGAAAAACAACAATCAGAGGTGAGCTTTTGAAGTTGTTTTAAAGTATTAAAATTATTTTTAATGTACCTATATTTGAAAAAAATTATGTAATACTGCACTATTGAGATTCAAAATAAAATACTGAATATCAAAAAATTAAGGACATTAAAAATCTACTTACTCCCTGTTGAAGATACTCTTTGAAAATAAGTTGTCAGTCTTAAAAATATTTGAAATAGTCAAAATATCTTCAGAGTTGGAAAAAATACTATTATTAAGATATTTAACCAGAAAGTGGGCACAGGAAACCTGAAGAGTGAATTCTCACATTGAAGTGAAGCTATTTGTGGGTGCAGCAGTTCACACATGTACTAAGACAGAAGAAAAAAACCCAAACTTAACCAAGTCAGCAACTGTTTTTTAGTTCTCTATTGCTAAGTATTCATTATGTTTGCAATTTCATTCACATTCATGGATATTGTTTGTAGTGACTGGGACAAGCTTAAGTCTTACTAACCTGTTCATGATACATATTATTCAAGTGACTTTAGCATTTAGAAATGGCAGGTTAAGGCCTTCTGTGCACAACAGCTGAAGAAATAATCAATTCCATTTCCTTGAAACCAAAACATGGACATGCGGCAAAAGCCAGCTACAGCTACCACAAAAGCAGCGGACAGTTCTAATTGCCATGGAAGGCACCAATATCTGCACAGGAAATCCTGATGTTGTGTGATCTTCATGAATATGAAAAGTTCCTAATCCAGGAGGACAACCTCCATGGGAAAGAAGAAAGCAACTCTTCATGTATTCAGAAGGAGCTCCTCCCAAACACAAACACCAACAGAGTAGAAAACACAAAGATGACTGAAAATGCATTAAAGATATACATAAAAGATCCACATGGGAGAAAACTGGACATATTCACCCAGCCACATTGGCTATAAAATCTCTAAACACAGTCCTCTGTTGGCAGAGTAGTTTGGAAAATACAGAAGAGAATAAAGATGTCAACAATGAATGGGAAAGTGCAATATGGACTTATATCTACAGAGAACTTGGCTCATGGGTTGTGTTTTTTTTTCTTTTAACATTCATTTGCATATTGTGTCAAACCCATTTACAAGGATTTGATTCAATCTTTTGTGAGCAAACCTCCTTTGACAGAAGAGTTAACAAACAAGTTGATTTTCAATGATAAAATGAGCTTCAAGGAACACAGATATCTACTATTTTGTAACCATTGGGAAGCAAACTATGGGCTTTATGGTTTTTGTGTTGAAGCTATGATGCTCATTGCATCACTAAAACTAGCTAATGAATACCTGTAAGCATTAGAGTCAATACAGGAAAGTGAAAGACCTGCTTCAGAATGTTCTTTAGAAGCCTACCTGGACAAATAAAAAAGAGATAAGTCATGTAACTATTATTGTAATTTCATATCAGAACTTAGAGGAATGACAACAAAAGAATAAAGATTTATTTGGGCTGATGCCATTAAGAAAGCTGTCTGACTTCTTTGCTTTTGCCATCAAAATGCTTTCCACTGTTCCCAGCTGAACACTACATCCCTACTGACACATCTCTCAAAGATAACACCTGGCTTTCCCCAACAGGGACATGGAGAAAATGCCTACCTGCAGCAGTGTAGCTCTGCCAGGTGTGAAAGGATGGCAGGGCTTGCCTATTTTCATGGCATCACCTGCCACAAATGAGAACAGATGGATCTCAGGAAGTTGTTGTCAACATTGCAGCAGGATTGGTCCTGTTCTCACTGTATGGAAACAGAGGAGGCCTAGAAGATCCTGCAAAAGGCAGCAGCTTCACACCTTTGTCTGGATATTTGTTGGAGTCTGAATTATCTTTTTTTGAGTGTGCTTTCCTACCAGTGCCAGACATGTGCTACCTCATGTGCCTACAGGTATTGGCATGTGCTACCTCAACAAAGACCTCAGAGCATAGTCTTTTCATAAACTGGTGAGCCATTACTTTTTTGGCTAAGTCCCTGGGCAATGCTGAACTCGTTTTAGCCCATGGATACATATCTCTGGTATTGTTAAGCAATGTTCAACTGAAAGAAATGCAAACATGGGAAAGTAAAGCCTTGCAAGGTTCCTTTATTTAAGAGGTTTCCAATTATCCTTAGGTGATGGAATTACAGGCAGAACCCTTTTATGAGCTCTAGTTGGGGCATAGTGTATTAATTAAGCCAACTTGCTTCCATAGAGCATTATGAGTTTTGCATCTGTGTTATCTTGGTTACAAGAAGAAACCTTTATGCAGTTAAATAAGAATTAAAAATTGCCTACTCTGTGCATCAGTAAAAGTGGATACTTCAGATATATATGGTCGGTGGTTCTTTGCAGATGCGCTTGTGCTAGTGACAAGTTCAAAGTCTGGACTCAGTTCACCAAGCTGAAGGAATATGTTTGTGAGTATGGAGATAAACAGCTAGAAAGTGTATTGCTTCTTGTCCCTTCCTAGGAGAGATTGGTTTTGACACAAGAAATAGAGCAAGATGTGTCTGTCTGCATGCCTGCATGTCTGCAGAGAACCCATGGTCTTTCAAAAGTGGCTTGTGAATGCCTGGTCGAAACGAGCCTAAAAAATTACTAAATAAATCCTGTGTAATCCAACAGCCAGTAACACTGAGAATGACATAAAAATGTATAACCCTAAATGTCATGAGCTATCCTTTATATCAACTAGAAATTGAGAAGCTTTTTGCTTGATGGTCTTGGCATGATGAGCAGTGAGAATATTCCTTGAAAGATACAATGAAGTCTAGCCTTACACCTAATGCTGTCAAGGAGCAGATTACTAAAAAACTAGGACTTAAAAGAAGATAAGCTCTTCCTGTCGTTTAGCAGCCAAGAGAATTTGGGAAGCTCAGCGTGGGAGCTCTGCCCAGCAGGCTGTCCAAATCACTGGCTCCTTGAACTTCTATCACCTCAGCAGGCAGCTAAATCCCTCAGGTATCAGTGACAGGGGATCCGCAGATGACCCTGCGGCACTTGTCCCACGCGGGAGGTGAGGCTGCACCCCGAGGGCAGGGGCTGGTGCTGAGCACAGCTGTGTGGGGTGATCCGACCTTCACAGGCACTGGCATTGCTGCTTCTGCCAGCCAGGGGCCTTAGCACTCATTTGTCACTGAGGGAAAGGCTGTCCTCTCTTCTGGCATGGCAAGGGAGATTTCCTCGGGTATTTCCAGGTATTTCCACGAACCAGTTCATCCCACTTTGGATGGGATGAATTACTCTTCCTTTTCCACTGATCATTCAGGCAGCCCAGACCATAGTAAAGTACTAATTGCAGCTAACACTAAAATTGTTTTGTGCAAACACAGTAAAAATAACTTGTACAGATATTGGAAAAATTAAACATCATCATGTCTGACAATAGCAAAACTAAATATAAAGACGTTCAAGGGCTTTTTCTGAGCAGCCATCCTGTACTGTTGCTTTAATCTATTCATTTAAGAATTGCTTTGAGTAGAATACAAATTGCAGAACAGTGTCTCTCAAAAGAGCCAAAATTCTTTAAAAACTTTTTAAAAACCATGTCCATGTCAGACAGACTGGAAGTAAGGAAGCAGTTCTGATAAACTTATTTGGAAGCCCATACTGGCATCATCACATTTCCTGCTCAAGGAGCAGATCAAAACTTTCCTGACCTATGCTCATGAGTCGTGAATTATGGATGTATCTCTGTGAACCCTTGAGTTTCTGTCTGAAAGTTAAATAAAGCAGAAGAATATACTTTTTCTCTTTTCTTTAGTATTTGGATTTCTGCACAGATCCTTCTATCTATTCTTTTTACATGGCTTTTGTTTCCCTACACAGCCATGCAGACATATAGCCTTGAGGCTCTTCTGTATTTCCCCTGTAGTTTTAATACTTCAAAGGATGTGTGTATGTTCTGCCTATATATTGGTACTTCTTATTTTCTGAGTAATCAAAGATGCTTATGCTTCAAAAATGTTTGTATTGCTTTTTACATGTAAATATGTATTTTCATCAGGAAAATTCTATTTCAGGCACCTGATATTCCTGCATTGCTTTTCACTAAAGGTCAATCACTGAATCCAACTGCTTCAAATCCTATTAGACAGCTTTTCAGACATGCTACAGAAATAGTATCTAGACTTTCATATATCCACAATATGAAGAATCTCCTTCTAAAAATAGCCATTCATTTTTAGTGCAGGAATTGTTTTCTAAAAACACAATTCCTCTGCAGAAGAGTGTTTTTGTTTCAGCACAATTTTAAGGGGTTTGAGAGCATCTTTTAATAACATCATGTTCTGGAATGCTGGCAATTTCCCTAGAAAATTGTCCACAGATTCCTTAGTTTTAGTTATCTTAGGGATAAGAACATCTACCATGCTGACATCCATTCCCATCAGTCTGGACGCTGTTTTCAAAGGGATGAGGCTGCATTATTCCTTAGAGCATCTCTGCCCTCTGTGGCCCTACCCTCAGCAACAGCCCTGCCCTCTGACTCTGCAAGGCTCCTGCTTTGCGTGCATGCTTAGGAGGCTGCATGCCTTGAGTTCTAGTTAATGTTTAATTAAACAGAAAGGCCCAAAGTATTAATAATAAACTAACTCCATGGCAAGCAGAGGAAGAAGCCTCTGCCAGAAACTTTATCCCTTTGTGTCTTCTAGCAATTCTTATTGTCCCTGCTGTTTTACCACGCTATCTAACATCCCAAACTAGGAGCACACTTCCCCCACTCTCCTCCCATGTCTCCCAAACAGTCCTGTTATTGATTTTATCTATGTTCCATAGAAGCATGCCAGGGGACTGTTCCTGCCTCATGCCACTGCTCTTACAGGAGGTCACTCCATCTGGGCTCTTACAGGAGCTGTTGTTCTGCATGGGCACAGATAACCACCACTGCCCATCTCCACATTTACACGGGGTAATGTCTCCCCATACATGGAGAAATGCTTCCACCTGACATACTCCTGTCTTCATCTTTATTTCCTCTATTCAGTACAGGTCGTCACTGCAGGCAGAAATATCTGCCAGAGTCTGCATGTGTTTTACACAATAAAACATATGGGGTGACATAATCACCCCAGTCATCAGTGACAGGCTGAGGACCAGACTCCAGGTCTCCAGATTCCCAGGGCCAAAGGGCTTGTACATCCTTGCAGTAATGGCAATGGTGAAGATGATGAGAACTTTTCTTTCTCAGTAAGGCTAAACTGGAAACATCACAGCAGTTGGACCTACCTGGCAGAAGGAACCCAGAATATAAACACACAAGAGTATGAGAGAAAATAAAGGACAAGCAGCTCACACAGATTCACCCCATAGGCCATCAAAATGTCCATAATAAATTTTCTGCAGTATGTGTTCTCAGTCTTTCAGCCTTCTGAAATGCTTTTGAAAAGAAACCACAACTTTTTTTGGCTTTCAAACTGTAGTATTAGATAGCCCAAAAGAATTAAAATCCCTGCTGCTGTGTAACTGTGACAACTCATTTGGGGTGGGGTGCATGTATTATGCACTAGGTGTGAGCCATTCCGACTATCCAGAGGGCTCTTCTGGAGCCAGCTGTGCCCAGTTCTTGTACAGCAGCTTCTGAGATGCAGGCCAGCTGCCAGGCTGCCCTCCCAGCCTCCTGCTCCCCTACCCACTCACCCACTCTGCCTATGTCAGGCCTCTCCATCCCTCTCCTGAGCACTGATGCTTGGCTAAGCAGCTCCAGTTTGATTTTCCATCCTTCTTCAGGGTTACTTCACCTAGAAGAAAAGAAAGGAAGAAGAAATCTCTGCTAAAGCCCTGCCTTTGTCACTGTTTCCCTCCTGCCTCTGAAGCACGTGGCACCTTCTGGTTACAGGACAAACCCTGAGCTCTACTGAGTAGATAGTCAGGTCTCCACGAGCATCACACACCCACACAAAAACACACACACACACCCTTGCCCTTTCCACAATCTCTGATGGGCAATGTTTTTGTCCTAAGGTAAGAACACTAGTGGGTATTGCAGAATGAGCTGCCTGAATGCTCACATAATTAACATATTCCAGAGATGAGGGAGCTGAAATGGTTGTGATTGACCTTGCTGCACACCAGCACACACAAGGCTATAAATTAGTGCTGGAGACTGGGCCAACTGGGCAGACTGATCTCAGGAAGTTACTGGGTACATCCAGCTTGAAGACAGAAAACACTCCCTTTTGAATGGTTGAGCAAAAGTGAGAAGATCCAGACAAATATGGAGATAAAATCCTAAAGTAGCTATATAGGTGCTTTGCAATGATGAATTCTGCAAGGCTGAAGATAGTAAACCTGTATGCTTCTAGCCAAACCTGCTTATATTATAACCCTTTTGACATAGCTGTACACCAAATCTGAGTGGACCTAGCCACACTCAGACTTCTCTAAGAAGTTCAGAAAGGAAGGGAATCTCACTGAAGCTTCTTGACCCAAGAGGAGGGATCATCACCTGATTATACTATAATTGATTGTAATTGTTTTGATCTAGATACCGCTCTGACAATATTTAGATACTGTATTTGCAACAAATCTTAACATAATCATCCACATGATCACTGTGTCCTATTTTTCAAGTCTGGCCAAGAGCCTTATTTTGATGATGCTGCCACACTATTTTGCCTGTCTAGACACCTGAAGGATACCTGAGGAATTGCTGCATGTCAAATCCAGAATTCTGTCCCTTGAGAGAAATCTCTGGAGGTCACCCAGTCCAACCTTCTGCCCAAAACTTTCTGCCCTTCTGCCAAATTTTAAGTTAGATCAGACTGTTCAGGGTAGTGTCCAGGCAAGATACCTCCAAGGATGTGCCAGCTCAGATGTGTCTCTAGGCAGCTGTTCCAGTGCATGACCACCCTCATACTGATTTTTTATTTTTCCTACTGGAAAAATACTTTCCTAAATAGAACTACCCTTGCTGCAACTTGAATCTGCTGCTCCTTGTTCTGTTACATGCACCTCTGGGAAGAGACTGGGCCCTCTTCTGTGTCTTCTCCAAGAGGGCAGACGAAGAGGGCAGTGAGTTCCCATCACTGACAACTTTTACAAACATTGGGAGCTTCCCCACCTCTGCCTGCCCTTCATGTACTGCAGCCCCTCCCCTATCCTGGTGTTCTCCACTTGTCTCCCTCCTGTGTGGCAAAGTCTTTCTCTTACTGGGTAGCCCTAAACTGCACCCAGTGCTCCAAGTGTGGTCTCACTGGGCAGAAGAGAGAGGAAGATCCACATTCCTGCACCAGCTGACCATGCTTTTGCCAAGACAACCCAGTGTGTAGTTGGCTTCCCTGCTACCAGGCACAAAGCTTCCATGCAAGCAGCTTGTCCACTGAATTGCTGAGACCACTCTCCATCCTCTCATCCAAATCACCAATATTCTAAACCACTGCAGCCCTGGTATCTCTCCCTGAAGGATGCCACTAGTCACTAATCTGTCTGCTGGACTTCTTATGGCTGAACACAACCCTTTGAGACAGGCAGTCTTACAAATTTTCCACCTAATTATTCATCCACTATCCAGACCAGCTTGGCCTTGATCATATAATGGTCAAAAATGTTCTAGAGGTTAAGATAAACAACATCCACTACTCAGCCCTCATCCAGAGCCAATAAGGCAATTAGATTGGTCAGAGGTGATATGTCCTTGGTAAATCAATGTTTGATGTCCAAATTATCTTCTTGTGTGTCCTATGCCTGGACTCACCTCTCAAGGGCCTGAGGTCAAGCTGACTGGTCTGTAGATCCATTTTAGACCCTACTTGAAAATGAATGTAACATTTGCCCTCTCCTTATCATCAGAACCATTCCCTGATGATCATGACCTTTCAAAGACAGTTGAGAAATGTTTCAGAGTGATCAGCATTTTTTGGATGATCCCTGTGTACCTAATTTGCTTTAGTGGTCCTTAACTTAATTAGCTTCTACAGTGGGCAATGCTTCTCTCCCCTAGGCTCTGCTACTCATGTAGATTAACTGACAAGGAATGTATTTTCTTTTGTTACAGGTAATCAATATTATTTTAGTTGAAACTTCAAGTTTTTTTGAAAATCGTGGGGTTTATATTCAGTCCTTGATGGTTTTTGCACTTTTTTATATCTTTTGCTCAGCCATTGCATCAACAAAAATTGTCACATAGCTATAATCATTAAAATACTTTGCTCCAGTCCAGTGACTTGATACCTAGGGAATTTGCATGAATTAATGAATAAATATGTCTGATTCAGGTGATAAACAAATGACCAAATTGCACCAGATGTATGGAAAGTTTCAGCATCTTGTCTTAAAATAAAAATCTGAGATCATCTCTGGGTCAGATATAAATCCTCCTGGAAACTTTGAACCTTCTGTGTCTTCCCAGGAGTGCCTGATTAGAGGACTGTGTTACTCAAATGTCAGGTCTTAAAAATTCTCAGTGTTTACTGAATAAGAAGAGCTGGACTGCCTATGGAAATTTAAATTTTCAATGCAGCAGATGGTAACACCAGACCAGAATTAATCCAGCTGCATCTGTAATTTCATGTGCAGAACAGAGAGCACAAGTTTGTCACTTCATTAGGAAATTATAAAGATGTACTTACAATCTATTTTGTTTATTAGAAATTTGTAGCTGCCAAAGCTTGAATAGACAAGACTGAGACCTGATATTTCTTTACAAAGTGTCTGAGAGTAAGAGAAAGCCATGTTAAGATATTGGGCAGATGATAATGTTGTTGGAAATATTGATGAAGAGATTGGTGCTTGTAAATGGTTTTGAGGCCCAGAAACTGAGAAGAAACTGAAACTTTATATGCACACAGCCTGTACAAGATTTTGCTGAATAACAGCTGTGGATTTGCTAACAATATTTTCTGAATTGCTTTTAGTAGCTTGCATGCTTATTCATTTGTGCAGAAAATACAATATATAAATTGGAATTTCTTCCAGAGGTTTGAAGATGCCCAAGCTCAAACTAGCAAAGACAATCTTCTTTCACCAAGAACAGTGATGAATGATATCTTCTCTTGTCTCATTGGCTTTGACATAGAGAAAGGAGTGCTTTACGTTTGAGCTTGCCCTTTTTATAGAACTCCGGTCAGAAGAGAAGGACCTTTTCTAACACTGTGTAAAAGAAAAATTACTTTAGAGGTAGAGGCATCATCTGACTGCCAACCAGAGATTTTGAGGGAGAAATTTGTCTTTTGTACAGTAAGAGATTGAAATGGACATCTAAACTTAGACTCCTGAACTAATGTTTAATTGAAAGTGACTGGATTTCCGACTTGCAGAATGTGAGAACTTTGAAAAGAAATTAATGGGAGCTGCAGGAAATGTAACCTTTCTGGTTTGTGAAAGTTTCAAAATCATTTAGACTCTAAATAATAACTTAAAGAAGCAACTATATGTTCTACCTTTAAGTAACCCAACTTAGAGATTTTAGCTTGAATTGCAAATGCTCTTGCTAACCCATGTCCCAGAGACATTGCATTGTGTGTAGAGACAGGCTCCATGTCCTGTGCAAGAGAAAATAGATGTATCACCATGCTTTGGTTCACTGTAGGGTGAGCCTCCCTTCTAGTTAGTCAGAGATTTTTCTGGGAAGCACACACAGAGCTTTGTTTCACAGCTCTTGCCTCCTTGGAGCACAAACACCAAGTTTTGAAGAAAACCTGCATCTTGTGCATGAAACACAGAAGAGGTAGCGAGAGACACACCTTGATAATCCTCTTTGACAACAGGATTTTACAAGATTTTATCTGTTAGTTCTCCCTGATGTTTGGAAGACAGCCCCAGAGGGCCACGTGGCCCATCAAACTGACAATAACCAGCACACACCTTGCGAGGACGTGCCCAGAACCCAACACCCAGAGCTGTTCCTGCCTCAGCCTACTCTGCATGGCCCTGGGCAGGCCAGTTCCATTAACCTTTGTGGAACTGGTGTATTACTACACACTTTTCACTACTTCAGGTTATCCTTTCCAGCCATTAATCTCTTTGGCTTCCTAGGTTCTCAAGTCAAGGAGATCTGTCTTTCTCAAAACAAAAAAAAAAAAAAAAAAAGGGAAAAAACCCGCCAAACCAACAAACCTAAAATAAAATTAAGATAATAAATTAATCAATTAATTAATTAATAATTTTGATGTCTTAAAACTGCTGTCTAGGAACAAAGCAACTTATCCCAGCACACGTTACTTCAGTATGAATAAACAAAGAAAAAAAAAGAGCTTGAAGCCAAGCCTTTATTTGCATTTTCCTTTGTCATTTGCAAGACTTCCAAATGCTGTGCATACCAGGGGAAATGGTTTGTCCAATAAGCCTTCTTCAGGCAGAATTCCTCTAGTGGACATTAATAATGGAAAAGATATAAACTCTGTCCTGTGCAGCTTTTTATTAAATACACAACTTAGAGCCAAAATGCCCAAACAACCTGAAAACACGTTGTGTTTGCTCAGAGCTGTGTTCAAGTCTTCAGTCCCCTGCCTTGCCATGCATGTTGCAATGCCTAGCATCCTGCAGGACCTGCTCCAAATGGCTTAAATACAATGGCTAGAAATAAAATAAGGGGGAGCTCTGAAAAAGAGATACAGACTGAAGGGCCTCATTGAAGGAATGGAGTAGCTTACCAAAGAAGCACATGAAAAGCAGGTTAAGCAACTTATTAAGCAGAAAAGCATCTTATTAATCCAAATCCATGTCCTTGAATGCTGTTTAGAGATCTGCTCTTTCTGATAGTCTTCAGTGTACCAGGACTGAAGCTTGTGAGATGCTCAGATTCACTCAAAGATGAAATAGAGTGTTTCCATTTTTATGTGGAACTAGTAGCAGTAAACAAATCTCCCATATTAAGAAAGAGAGAGAAGGTGTTAGCACAGCTTTCATTATGCTCTTCCTTGCTTTTTCCTCCAATTCTCTCCTTGGCCACTTGTCCCTTTTCTGGTACACTAGCTGGTGATCAGTCTGTAGGTCAGACCAAAGTCAAAAGAAGACTCACTGTTCAGAACTCTTGGTTTTCAAATCTTGCTGTGGAGCTCCTTTCTGAAGGGATGCCTGCAGGATAGTAGACAGTTTCATGGCTGCATCAGTCCTGAAGTGGCTGTCCATCCTTTGAGATGTGCAACTGCAAATATTACTCTGAACGTCCCTTAAGTGTTTCAGTGAGAACACTGAAGTAGCACACACCTAGTAGCTGAAGTTTCAGGGTTTGTTATTGTTTTTCTCACTGCTGATACAAGTATTTTTCAGTGAAACATTACTGAATACTGATTGAACACTGAATTTGAATGAACCTCAGGCAACCTTGGAAGCACAACTGGCACATATGTTAGGCATACCCTCCTAGTAATTGTGAAGAAGTGTTATTTATAGTGCTCCTTTTCTGTCCACAAAACACACAGCACATGGTAGACATGAGCTGCTTCCAAACCCCTCCTCTAAACCACAGCTACTTTTTCTCTGGAAGAGGTCCACAGCTGTCAGCCACCAAAGAAGCTGGCCATGCTAATCTCTGAAAAACCAAACCACTTTAAATAGTCAGGTAGAGATCAACTAATCTCACTAGCTGAAACAAGACAAGTCTGTTTCAATCTTTTATAATTTGAAAGGCAGTTTTGTAATGGGTCTTCTAAAAACACACTACAATTACCAGATTTATAGACTGAGTATGCATTTGCCACATAGTTAAGTCACAATATGATGGAGATAATATTAAAATGAAATGGTAAAGAAACAAGAATTCTAATATGACTGTGATTTCAGCAATATAAGAAGAAATTTTCAGATTACATAATGTCGTGGTTTCACTCCAGCTGAATGCCAGGCACTCACAAAAGCCACTTGTACACTTCTCTGCTGCAGCTGGACTGAGGAGAGAAAATTCAACAAATGGTTCATGAGCTGAGATAAGGACCAGGAGAGAGATCCCTCGTTAAATACCATCAAGGGCAAAACAGGCTCAGCGTAGAGATATGAAGTGAATTTATTGCTAACAAAATCAGAGCAGGATAATGAGAAGTAGAATAAGCACCTTCTCCCCACGCTCCCTCCTTCCAGTTCCATCCCCTACCCCAGCAGTGCAAGGGGACAGGCAGTGGGGTTATG